>OMNV01017048.1:8719-22138 GCA_900303265.1 Brotula barbata
TTATTAATAATAATAATAATAATAATAATAATAATAATAATAATAATAATAAGATAAGATAAGATAAGATAAGAATAATGATAATAATTCTGTCATTGTAAGAAAATGTACTGATTGGTACTTTTATCAAGACTTTTTATTCCCTCCATGTCAATTGGTTTGATTGTTTGTAGTTTTTTGGCATGGATTATTCTGAAACATCATAAACCAGAGGTGGAAGAGTGGGAATAGACACAGGAAAGAAAACATTACACCGTGTTGCTGATCCCAAACCAGATGTGCGTATGGAAAATTTAGAAATTATCCATTAACATTGTTGAGCAAGGACATAGCCATATTTTTGCCACTTTCATCAAAAGCAAGATATTAATCTCAATGGAAAACTTCAGGTATGTTTATCACATTATAGATAATCAATAAGTGCAAGGATGGATAGATAGATAGATAGATAGATAGATAGATAGATAGACAGACAGACAGACATATTTATATAGTCTATACACACACACCTCTGCCATAGTAGGACTCCCAACAGTGTCTGATGACAGTGTTGAGCTAATGATGATTTATTGTTAATGTCTCAATTTAAGCATCACTAATTAGCAGCTTGAAAGCGTCTTCACTGGTCTGATGTACAAACCCTGACTAAACATTCTCCCCCGTGTCTCCATTAACCCGACTCCTTCGTTCTTTATGTCTCCATCAAGAAAATTACTTCAGAGAGGGCGCCACCTAAAGGCAAGTCCAGGAGTGATGCAAGTTCTCCTTTGGGTCCATCACTGTCTGCGGGCCCAGTGAAGATCTATGATATTCATACAGGGCTCACACTCTGTAGAGCCTCTCCTGCTACTTCAGCTGTTGTTTATTAACTCTTATTTACTTATTTACAAGTTTTTATACAAGCCATAGTTATGCAAGCAATAAGTAATATTAAATTCACATCTTTAGTCATATGTCACAACCTGGACAGTTAACCAACACAGTCAACGAATTTGAGACCAGAAAATCTTGGAATAAAGATTCATCTTGTCTGTATCTTGTCATTCACGCCTGTACAATTCTAACACTGACAGCACCATACATAGTATCCATTGTTATTGTGGCCACCAGTGGTGGATAGAGTACCTTAAAGTTACACTCGAGTAAAAGTACAGCTATCTCATTTAAAATGACTTAGTAACAAGTCAAATGAAGGACTTAAAGCCGGAGCGGAACGTTGGTCTTTCACGTCCTTGCACAGGGTGTCTGAGATCTGTGGTGAACTCGGACAAGAAAGCCGAGGTGTGTGCGTATCAGAGCTGAACTCTGATTTAATCTGATCTCCTGAACTCACAATGAAGTGCGACATTTACCTGAGTTCGACCCAGAAGCCATTCATAACAAGTATCTGACAACACGCACACACATACACGCGCTGCAGTCCCACTTACTGACGGAGCTGGCTAATGAGTTGGTGTGATGCATAGGAAGCCTCTCGCAGGAATGTCAATGAGGGCCTATTAGTAATAAATAGGATGGAATATTGCTAACGGGCTGTCTGACATTTTCAAAAGAGGACATGAACAGAATGGCCGACAGCCTCTGCTACCCTTCAAAATCAAAAGGTGAGGAAGATGAAGAATGACTTGGGCTGCATGTGCACCGAGAATTACTTTAGAGTGCTCGCTTCCCATCACATTACTCACAATGGAAAGGACACACTGTCCCCTGCGTTTAACTGCAGTGAGACCTTAAAGAAAAAATCCACCCTAAAGCACAGTTAGCGCAGCTGTAAACTGCTGCTTGTCATGTTACACACACTTTTGGCCAAGTGTTGAAGCAATACTCATCTGTATATTCTCTAGAATGGAACCTTATGGATCCACAATATCAGAACACGATCCGTGGAACAATAACAATGGCAGCGAACTTGTTTGGATGTGAACTTCCTTGATTTTGATTTTGTCAAATTGCAGCAGTGTCGCTTTAATGTGCGGTGGTGTGTTTAACCTCATTAGTATTGACAACGCCGGTCCAGCAAATGCCATATTGGTGCCAAACAACATGCAGGCAACAGACAGACATTTCTACTGTTCTCTTGAGTTCTCCCAGTGGTAAGGTTTGTCCTGAGAGTGGTGCTAGAGTGAGGGCCTGTGATGTTAAAATCAAATCATCCACTTGGATACCAGAGTGTATGAAGGTGGAGTTCCTCTTAAATGAAGATAAAAAATATTTAATCTAACAGCGAGACAGCATCTGGCTTCAAACAGGGTTTTAACAGTTGCATAGCAACAAGCAGAGGCTGTGACCAGCAGTTTCCCAAGAGCGTTTTTCAGAGATACAAGCTAATAAAAAAGCTTTGGTCTGCAGGTACACAAGTTACACACTCACTTTCAGTACAACATCCCTTCTCCTTCACTTACATCATATATATTTGTTGTATGTTTTCATATTATAAATTGAGTCTAAGGTAGTTTGTTTGTTTGTGTGTGTGTGTGCGCGTGTGTGTGCTTGTTAACTAGCTGTTCTGGTGGCGTTCCAGAATGCCGCTGTATTAATTATCGACGTTTGTGTCACCTCAGAACCCCCAATAATACTGACACAGCAAGGGCTACACACATACACACACACACACACACTGACAGGACTTGGCTTTGGTGCTGCATTCTAATCGCAAACCTGTTCTGCACCCTAACCAGCTGCACGGTTTAATGGTGTGTTATATATGCATGTGTACACGTTGCGGTTATGCAGGTATGCATCTTTACAAGTGAATGCACTGGACACGCATCATGGGTGGATTGGTTTACACTGCAGTTGGTTGGAAGCCCTTGACACAGTGACAACAGGAATCGGTGAGCCCCCATGACCCCATGCAACACAACGTCGGGTTAATGACACAGCTCCCTTATGCAGATTTGGATAAATAATGCATGATGTAGCATCCTCTACATCAGCACTAATTGGTACATTGTGCTGTTAGGGTCTGCAGAGGTTCCTGTAGAGGATTTTAGAGACCTCTGCAGGTCCTTCATGAGACTAGAATCTCTACATTTGGACTTCCTATCACTACTTTTTTTATTTGTATTAGTACAAAATAGTGTTAGTGTACATGGACATTGTTGCTGCATAATTGACTCCATATTGTCTTGTCTTTTTAATTGAACCTGATGTGTTTTCTTGGTCTAAAGGACAGAAATAAAGCTAAGAGTATGTATTAAAGTCACGTGCTAAAATAAAGAACAGGCAGATGCTCCCAAGATGAAGCCGAGTTTAGTACAAACACATCTTAAAAACACAAAATTGGCAACTGGAAATTCTCAATGACAGTGAGCTCACTTGGGATAATATCACTTATTTGTCTCTTAGTATTAGTATTATAGTAGTATTATAACTGGTAGTATTATAGTTATAGTTATTAGTATTAGAACATTTAACATTAAGGGCAGCCAAATTGTATAATCTTTTTAATTGCAAGAGCACAGAACATGATTACAGTGGCAAGAGGCCTCCTGTGTGTGTGTGCGTGTGTGTGTGTGTGTCTAAGGGGCAATACATTTGAACATTATTATCTGAGACTTCAAATTGTTTTGGACTGGTCCTGATCTTCAGGGCTGAATTAAGGTTGGGCTGAGTAGTTATATTCATTATCTTGATGATGTTCTATATTGCTCAACCCTTATAAAAATACATGTTATTAGTTTCTTAGTCTCTTGTAAAATCAGTAACATGTAAACAGGTTCCATCTAGAGCAGGAGATTTCTCTCATTAAGACGAGCTAAGCCAGAGGGAGAGAGAGAGAGATCTCATCAGTAAAACTAGATGCTGTAGTCATTGACCTGGCTGAGTACCTGAATACTGAATACCTCAGTAGCACATCGGTCTGATTATTGCTAACCTACTGTCTATTCAGGTAATGAGTCAGGAAAAACCTGTGTGAACCTTCAAACATGAGCCTTGTGGCTATCCCAGTCCCTAAATCCCACAACCTGAGGCTTTACAACTAGAGTTCAGTGTTATTTTGTGTGATGTGAATATAAAGCTGTGCATGTACTACCACAGAGACTAAGATACTTGTACAATTTTTAAAATCCTCTTCATCTTAGAACACAGACATTTTCTGAGGGATATTTGGGACATTAATCACGACTTACCCACAACCCCTACATTTCCCACCTCCATCCTTAGTAAGTATTCAAGCTCTCACCATGCTGTAGTTCTTCTGGAAGAGAGTACCATCACTGTGGAAGATATGAGACAGGGCACTTTTCCCCACCGCAGCATCTCCTATACATAACACACATGCATGGGTCATGTTAAGCCCTGAAAAACTGGCAAATTAAATCCTAATTGAGTACAAAGCAGTTCAGCAGATCAAAAGATTCCAGATACACGTAACGGGCCCTTACGCACAAGTAAGCTATTAATTATTCAGTGTACCGCATTGGAAATGCATACACACACTCATAAATTGAGGAGGAGTTATGACGGGAAAAAAAACAAAAAAAACAGGATGCATTCAAAGGAAATCAGCTTAAAATGAAACCAAACACATCAAGAAAAGAGAATTTGAACAGAAATTTCAAAGGCCATAGCATGAAAAAGAAAAGTGTACTGTCATGTCTTTTAGGTTTGTTTCATAATGAACAATTTAGATACATTTACAAGCCTTTTCACATTTGTAGAGAAATACAGTCTGATTTCTGAAAAGTTTTCTTTAGGTGAAGGCATTTTAACTTCCCTTAAATTTCCTCATTATTCTGGAAGCATTCGGCGCAGAATAAATCCTGACATTCTTAGCATTTGAGTTTTTCACTAACATTTACAATCTCAGAGTTAATGCAGTACAGCCCATGTAGTGAGTGTAAAGAGTACAGTGTAAAAAAAAGTGTTGTATTATGTCAACACAACTCCGTACATCTTTATGTTATATTGGGAAGAGTTATCAGATTCTATTAGATTGTAGCATAGCAGTGGTGTTTAAGTACAAATGAAAGATATTTTACTCATCGGCAGCGTTTTTCGCTGCTGTAAACTTTGAGTTAAGTTGCAGATTAGCTTTGATTAGCTTTAGCGCTAGTAACCTTACGATACAAAAGAAGGCTGAACTAGAAAACCTACCGACAAGCAGACACCTCGCCCTGAGCTTCACCATGTCACAGAATAATTTCCCAAAACACGAAACGGCCTGTGCGTTTTAAAAGAAGCTAAAAATGCTCCATTTTACTCCAAATCTGCCTGTGACAATCTCCTTCCTAGCGCCTCAGCAACATGGATACAACTCGTTCCTAAGCAACCGGCTATGGAATCACCTCATTGGTCCATTCAGTGAGCACGTGCGTAGCGTAAAAATAGGCGCGCTATCATTGGCTTATTTCGTTTCATGAAAAAGGGTGCCCTGAGTTTAGCCTGTCAGGCAACAGGCAACGCATTCCGCCGCATGTGCGTATAAAACCAAATTAAATCCGTAAATGCAGTTTCAAATCGTTTTTTTATCTTTATTGGTGCTTGAACAAATCCGGAGCCACAAATCCAACGAATAATAAATTCAAATATTTGAATAAGAGCCAACACATCGGCTGATCCGTATCAGAATCACCTGCCCGTCTAAAAATCTTTATTTATTTGTTCAGTTACTTTCCCACGGAAAGTTCCATCGAAATACATGGACTGTTTTAAATGAAAATGTAAACTGATTTGGATCCAACAAATCCTTAAAATAATCCTCAACTCTTTGACAAAGTCATTTTGTGTACACATTAAGGCAGTGTTCAAGGCGTTAAAATTATTTTCCCTGACCATATTGTGCATTACGTAACGCACAACGCGTGGGATGTTGTAAGGGGGTTAATTTTTTCTGAAATCTTCCGTGTTTTCCAGCTGCTACTTTGTCTTCTGGCGTTCTGCCTGAGTGTCATGACGAGTCAGGGCGTGAAGGGGGGGGCGCGCGCCACGGAACACACTAACGCGCGCGCGCGCTTGAGACGTTTACGAGGGGCGTTTGTTTGGCGGCACGGGAGCGCGCACCAAGGCTGTCTGAGGCACGGTGGATGCGCGTTCACGCGTGCGCCGATAGAGGAAGAAAGAGCGAGCATCAGGAGCGTAATATCGACAGAGGGCAGGAGGGAATTTAGAGGTTAAATTAAAAGCACCCAGACAGGAGAACAGGGAGGCTGTGCGCCACCAAGCAGCCCAAATATCCCGTAGGAACGAACTGTGGGATTGTTTTTTTTTCCAGAGATTTTCCTTCAGTGGCGGTGCCCGGAGCTCCACACACACCGCTCGATCAGCCTGTGCCTTTGAGAGGAGGACCAGAGAGGAGGCGCAGTGAGGAGGACCATGGAGGGGATGCAGGCGTACGGAGCTGGGAAAGCCGGAGGAGCCTTCGACCCAGTCACCTTCTTCCAGCAGCCTCAGACCATTCTGCGCATTGTCTCATGGGTACGTAAGAGAAAAATCCAACTTTTGTTGATTCTGCATAAGCACCTTTGAGTGACCTGATGACGTGTATGTATATAATCTGTGTCTATATTGCTTTTGTTTATGTTTAAAGGCCTAGAATGGCTCCACGTTTGGCTGAGATCCATTCAGGGACCATGGTACTTAGGGATTAGGGGGATTAGCATTAGGGGTCTGTTCTACTACGTGGCTTCATAATAGTCTCAGAATATGCGTTTATATTCGAGAGTTTATGTAAAAGTAATCTACTCCGATACTCCCACATAACAAGTGAATTGTTTAATGAGCTCAGTGAGAGCATGAGAATTGATTTAGTTGGATTAATTTAATAAACCAACCCCCGATACAGACACACACACTTTTCTCAAAGAGGAGGAGCACCGATAGCAAACAGAAGTATTCGTTTTTGTGTCACTGCTGAAGGGAAATAACATTAGGTATGATTGTTGATGTCATTGTGACCTCACTTTTGCCAGCTGTATCCTTCAACCTACATCAGGCCAGGAGTTGTCTTAGAAAGCAGAAGGTATAATGTCCAGCCCTCATCGATGTTTCTGCTCAGTTTCAGGCGAACAAGAGCAATTTTTCTTGACAAAGTCTAAGGTGTTGGTCTGATTTCTCAGGCTAATGTGAAAGGTTGCAAAAAAATGTATCCAAAATCCCTGAAATAACGTTGAACTGCTAAAAATTCCCTCAGTTATCCTTTCCTTTATCAGTGTTTAACAGATAAACCTAAACCTGCCTCGTCCTAGGAAGTTCTGTAGTCAAGCAATTTATGTATAATTCTGTTTGTGCACGTGAGTTTAGATACAAAGCTGACGTGCGGTTGCGCTGATGAAACCCAAAGGGACTGAATTGTTGCTGTTTGTCTTCACATCATCCTGTGCCACACTGTTGGGATCGTCTAATAGGATTTACTGTACGTGGGAGCAAATTCTCAAGTTTACTGTTAGGATTGTAATGTTTCTGACAAAGGCCA
This sequence comes from Brotula barbata, assembly GCA_900303265.1. NCBI lineage: Eukaryota > Metazoa > Chordata > Actinopteri > Ophidiiformes > Ophidiidae > Brotula > Brotula barbata. The sequence continues at coordinate 16,137 of OMNV01017048.1, forward strand.
AGTTTTGCTCAGATATCAAATATGTTTATGAATTTGGGCGGAAAGGAACAAGACTGAACTTAAACTGTTTCCTTCTTTATCTTCATGGTATCAACAGTGGTGATTTAAAACAAACGGTCAAAAAAAATCCAAATATATCAGTGCATTCTTTGTAAATCTACTTTATATATAATGATACCCAACACATCTGGAATAAGGAGAATTTGAATGAAACTATGTGCCAAAAGTGCACTAAAAAATAAAGGTTATTGTAATGTTTTATTGTTGTTTTTTTTCAATCAGAAGAAATTTAGTTTTTTGAGGTTTCTGCTGGTTTACTATTGTAAATATTGCTAATTAAAGTTGTCTGGTATCCTTTAGAGAACTGATCCGCTTGCCTGTACTCATTACCAACAGCATCTACCAGTGCAAATCCTCTCAAACTTTCATCTGAAGGCCTTGATTGTTGTGTATAGAGTAAGGAAGGATTGGAGCCAAAGTGCATCACATGACAGTCAAGTGAGGAAACATTCCCCAGAATCTAAATTCTCAAGCAGTGAGCTTACCAGATTCATTTAAAAAAAATGGATGAGAAATGTTAAAAAAGAGTTTTTTCCCCTTTTCAGAACAAAATGTGACTTTCACGAGTTAATGAATGATAAAATGACTTGATTAGACCGATTAGATAAACTACACAAATTACATTGACATGTATTAGTTCACCACGTGAAATGAACCTGGAAATTCTGTACTTCATATGCATGTAATCACTAAAATAAATAAAATATTTATAGATTTAATTTATACTTATTCAATACATGTATTTCTTTGTGTGGCACAGAATTTCATACACACATTTTTTTTCTGGATCAAATTTCTCAAAACGAAACCAAATGAATGAATAAATCTGCCCTTTTATTTTGAAATAAACAAATAGAGTATAATCTCAGATTACACTGTAATCTTGCCGAGATTCTGAAAGGTGTTGCAGATTTTTGTCCACATACTGTATTTGTACTCGTTCCGGGTGATCCAGACTGTGAAAAGCCTGACTTGAGCGGCTTAATCCTATTTACTGAGGAAAACCTTTTAAATTTCCATCCAGTATTATCATATGATCCAATTTCAGTCCCATGTAAACGTCACCATTCACTCCTCTTTACTGTACTTAAGCATCTAAACAGATTAAAAGGTCGCTGTGACTATAAACTAAAAGTTCACACAAAGTATGAGAGTTGCATCTTCGAAATATAAACATTTATTTCCCTATTTAGTGTCCTAATGTCCTATCTGTGAAGATGTTGGGGATGAGAGTCATGTGATCGTTCCAGGATACAATGAACAACTTATTTCACGCTTATGGGAACTCTGCGTGTAGTTTTTTCATAGCTGAAGTAAGATCATTACATGCTTTGGGCTAAATATACACACTACCCAGCATACACCGAGTGAAGGAACAGAGATTACACCACATGATTGCTACAGGAAACAGAATTCCACAAGTTTTGTTCTTCAAATTTTCTGTAATATGATGATATATAACAGAGGCTAGTGTTATGAATTATTGAATCTCTTACGGTTTCTTGGTTCATCACAGCAGTATTAAGGCCCGTTCGATGGTGGATCCAATAATGCAGATCACAGACTCTTAGATAGGTATAGATTCAACAGATCCAAGGTAACGGAAGACTGGCTGATTGGAGTTAAAACCTGATCGTGGAGAGAATACAAAGTTACAAAACAGGAGTATTGACACAAGAAAACCATGAATATCACATGATACGTTGTACGATTTGGCCTCGACTGGTGAGAAGGGTTAGGGTTCAATGCTGCAGCTTGATTGACGAGAGGATGAGTTGATGACATGCAGCTGTGTAGGTGAGTTAACAGGTAGGGACCAGGGAACACGCCCATCCCCGGCTCCAGGCAGGCTGTAGATACATAAATATAACTTCAAATACCACTTTAATGTCTGAAATTGGGCTTTTGAGTCATAGATCATAACGTAGATTTGATCAGCCCCACAAAGTCATACCGTCACTCAACGTTTGCTGAGTGAGTTCCTTCCTCTCATCCAACCTAGTCACGGCCTAACCACAGCGCTCAGTGCGCTCTCAACACAACCTTTTTTTGTTGTCGTAGCGAGCGGCAGCAGGATAACTAATGATAGAACTCACTCAGTTAGCTCACCAGATCACTCTTCTCTCGATTTGAGGTCGATGTTCTGCATACCTCCTGAAAATCTTCAACCCTTTATGGAGCTTTTTGATGCACTTCTTTATTCCAATCGCCACAGTACACACACAGTATATTGGGTATGTGTGCGTGTGTGTATGTGCATAATTTATATAAGTGCATGCAAGCAGAGCCTTTATAAGAGTGTGTGTCCGTCTCTGTGTTTCTGTTCCCGTATCTCTGTGTCCATGTCCTTGTGCAGGAGTGTGAATGTGTGTGTGTGTGTGCGTGAATGTGCCTGATCACAGGTTTTGGTGCTTTTGTTCCTGTCGGTAGGGCATTCCATAAATGTGTCCCCTTTGCCTGAGAAAGTCGCCTGACCGGACGTAGTTTTGCCTTGTGCCACCCTGATCTCAGTGATGCCACTTGGTTTGTCTTTGATCCATTATCTTCTGTTTGTCCTGCGGTGTGTAACAGTTGACTGTGAAGCTCGGCTCCATACAGTAACATTATAGGATGGATGTGAAAGTAGGAACAGGTGGGATTCATCAACACTTCTGCCAGGGGTACAAACAAACTGGGTTTCATGGGGGGTTTGAGTCTGCCAGCAAACACACATCTATCAGGGAGGAACGGTCACGTGACCGGGGAAACTATTCCAAATCTTTGAGTTATAAATCATCGACGCCGTGCTGAGTAAAGACAGCACGCACGTTTTGGAGGCTGTGGAAGATGCACACAAAATAACTCATTCAAATATGAGGTTTTATAAATGAACATATTTCTAACACTTTAAACGTGTTTACGTGTTAGCCAGTTGTTGTCTGTATTACCAAAATGACTCAAAATGAAATAAATAAGCAATATGTAAATAAATGCCACCTTATTACTTCAGGCTTTGATTCCAATAGACGCATATCTCCGATTCTGCGAATAATAAAACGTACCTGCATCGTGAAGATAGCAGCTATATTTAGTAGGATTAAGGTGGATGTTTCCATTATTTAATAACTGATTGGACATCACTGACTAAACCGAACCAAATGATGCTCAACCTGAGACCTACAGTGCAGCGTTAGTGTGTGTGTGTGTCACTAAGATGACTACAGAGATGGTGTATGTTTATCCATACGTTACACCTTCTATTCGATCTGACGCAGACCGACGACAAAGGAGCAGAGTGACTTCATGGTTCTCCAAGGCCAAGCTGTCACCAGAGCAACAACACGTCTCCATAGTAACAGCCACCGCCTGAGTTGTGATGTTTGTGTGATAGTGAAAAATACTCCGTCTGTTGTGCATTGTGTGGGGGAGCAAACTGTGTGTGTGTGTGTCTGTGTGATGATGCACCGTGGATGTAGGAAAGAGGAAGCTGAAGCCGGAGATAGAGAGAGAGAGAGAGAGAGAGAGAGCCCAGTGCCACATGGGTGAAATTCTCTGGTTGCCATTGGCCGATTGAATCTCGCTCACTTCCTGTCCCACGGGGTGACAACAGATACCACCAGAGATAAGGAGAGGCTAATCTATGAAGTTCAATATGCGGTACACGAGTATACAAAGAGCCTAGCTGGTTCGAAGTAGCCACTGTCCTTTACACAAGTAACTACTCTGCTCTGTTTTCATACAAAACCAGTGGAAATAGCCAACATTGACCAGCTGGTCAGTCAGCTAAGTTTAATGATGGTCATGACGGTGATGACAAACGGTGAGGCGAGCGGACGTCCACGTGTCATGTTTCCGGTCCCTGTGGATCCTGGGGCTTTGACTGTGATTGTTTGTGCTTTAAACATTGCGAGATGAAAACGTTGGGGATTAGCTGGGATTAATTAAGACGCAATCTGTGTGGAGCTGGTGTAACATTTTGCAATCGACACTCTTTCTCTCTCTCTCTCTCTCTCTTACGAACGCACACACGTACATTGTCGTGTCTACTTGTCAGTTTTCAGACGGGTGTGGAAGCTATTTTAAGACGTCCGTATGTATCCTATGGAAGCGTTTGCTGTGGATGATTGCCCCCGTTGTTGTCAATGTGTTGTTGCGTGTATCAGCGCTTCCAGGTCTGCTGCTCTGGAGGCAGGAAGTCTTTGGATTTTTAGTACAGAAATGGTGCATTTTAGCCGTATTTAGCAGCGGAATTGAGAAGAAAATATTGATCAGCAGCGTGTAAGTATATCGTTTAAAGGGCACTTGAAGCAGAATGGTAGAAATTTACTGTCTCGCTGCAGCTTTTTGAGCACATTTTGAGCACCTGAATGCATCACAGGCAGTAAATCCGACTTCTGAGCGGTGAATGAAAGCGAACATGGATCCCACGAAGGGCGTGAAACTCTCACATCACACATTCAGGCACCTGTGAGAATTTGTTGGACGATACAATGTGAGGTGATAAATCAGGGGGTGTGATACCAAATCATCTCCATTTGTACACGCTGGAAGTAAACAGTGTAAATGAATAAAGGAACCCCTGAAACACTGAGAGATGACTTTTGACATTTGGTCATATATTGAGTCCTGAAAGTCACGACAAGTTAAAAAGAATCACTCAGGGCTGAATTTATGAATAATTCAATCGAAAAATTCATCTGAATCTGGCGTCGGTGTAGTATTATTCCATTCACATCGCAAACAAATGTCATCTGATTTACATTTTGCAAAGAGAGAAACTAATGAAAGATAAAAGTAAACAAATAACTTGAATATCTAACAAGAAAATTGAAGAAAGGGAGAAGAAAGGGGACAAAATCAACATGACAGCCTTACACTCCTTTTCCAAGGAGACTTTGGTTCAACCCTTGAGGAAGAATATCCTCAGTGTACTTTTGGCATTTATCTTCAAATCTTTGTGAAAATTTATTTTCAAATACGGACGATGAACTCTTTAAAACTGTGATTTGAGTGAAAATGACTCGAACCTGATCTTCCTCTGAACGTTCTATCGTGTTCCTTGGCCCGTAACCCACACGTCGCACAAAATGTCAAATCCGGTTTTAACCTTTTGCGTTATCTCTCCAAAACACACCAGTACACGCGCAAACCCAGGCAACAGCACGAGGGGGCCCGTGTTTAAGCGAGTTACGGTGCAAAGTCTTGCGTTGCCAAGTTCTCTTTGCTATTTAAGCGGCGCATATTCTCAACACGATGTGAGCCGCGCGGCGAAAGGGCTAGGATTTAGGCTGCTACTTAGTCAGGGGGCGTGGGCGGGCTGAACATAATTTGAACCAATCAGAGTGTCACCTTCCATTCTCGTGAAGGGCCAAGTGTGCCTGGAAGTGCTTCAAGTTTAGACAAACAACTTCTTCTTGGTGCAACAGGACGGACAGATATTCACAACCGATTAATCCGCTAACGTAAACGATTTTTGCTGAGTCAGGGGTACGATAACAATAACACTTGACGCTTTGCCCCGCCTCGTGCCAGATGTGAGACATGCTACGAGACTGGAAACAGGTCCGTGCTCCTTTGCACTTTCCCGGTCTCCGTAGCGATCCTCTCAGCCGTGGCTGCTTGGAGAAGAAGGAGGAGGAGGAGGAGGATGGTTCGATGGTTTGTGAATGAGTGGGCGTGGATGTTTGCGGATGGGTGGTTGCTGCATCCTGGATGTCTTGATTGTGTTTGACTCATTGTGTACATGTGGGACTGCAGTGAGTCCGCTCGGATTGTATTTTGACATGGTTTCATCTCTCTGTCTCATACTCACACACATACACACACACACACACGCTCTCTCTCCGTTACATGGGTAACTGCTACCATGGTGACAGCAGCCGCAATCAGGAATCAAGGGTCCAGACCGGCACGGTGCTGCAGATAACAATAATCAATAACATATCCACGGCGTGTACCGGTAG
>OMNV01017063.1:0-10133 GCA_900303265.1 Brotula barbata
TCTGGAGCACATTCCATGAACCCTGCTGTGTTTTGTTGTGAGGCTGACTGGCTTCAATCACAGCAAAACAACCGCATGTAACTCATTTTTACATTGGATTTTATGGATCTCCCACTCTTATTTTTGGCATCTTATTATTGTGAAAGGCAAGTGAATGGCCTCGGGTTCATGGGTTTAGGGCACAGCGTGAAGGTGCCAGGGTCAAAGCCACCGGGGTTCCCTCAAGATGTGCAGTTTAGGTCGCAATCAGTGACTGTCAGGTGGTACTTGACGCTGAGATGCAGTAATGCTGTGCTCGACCATTTCAGTGCATTGAAAACTGGGTTCTTGTCATTGCTGCGAGTCTGTGTGAGGCGTGTTAAAGTGTTGAAGTTTCAGGTTTTTACAGAAAGTCCGATATTTCCATCTAAAATGTAGTGAAGCAAAAGGATTCTCCCAAAACTGCAAGTTTTCCAGTGGAACTGCCAGTACTTAAAATTACACCAAACTTAAGTAAATGTACTCGGTTACTTTATACGGTGTACTTGTACGTGTGTGTGTGTGTCTGTGTGTGTGTGTGTGATAGTTTTGTGATCCTACCCAGTTACTGCAAGAGAGCATCATTTGATTAATCGGCATTAATCAAAATGATCTTACTGCAGAGTAACAGGCTGGAATTATGCAAGTAGAGATCAATTAGGTAAGCTTCAACTAGCTGATAACAATAAAACCAACAAAAACAACAAAAATAATGATAAAAGAAGCTAGAATATATAGAACAATATAATATCAAATAAGATGTAACCAACCAGCATTGTAGTCCGATTATGTAACAGCAGTTACTATGAATTTGTCCATTTGAATTTCATTCACATGTTATCTGGGTGTGTGTACATGCAAACCAAGTGAGTGTTTCAGAGGACGACTATCAACAAACTCATATTTTCTAGATAACATTCGGAGGAAACGTTGGGAACGAAAATAAAGTGATTTGGTTAATTGTTGTCCATTGGCACACGAGTCCTGATGGCATCTTTTCCCAGGACTTTGGTCATTTGGAGATAGGATGTGAACACCCCGACGGTGGTCCCTGTGTTTGTTAAACTGCAGCAACCTACCTTGGAGGTTTTGGGTGAGGAGGCGCTGAGGAGGTTTCTGCTCTGTAATTTGCTGCTGCTGTGATAATGAGCGGAGTCATTTCCTCTGACTCTGGGATGCATTTACACCCTGATGATTCCTGGGTGTGATAACGGCACGGAGCCTCAGGACCCACGGCGTGCACAACTGGATCAAACGGCAGACTTAGAATTTGTCCATTTAAATTTCATTCCCATGTAATCTGGGTGTGTATACATGTGAACATGGTGAGCGTTTCAGAGGAACTCCATCTTGGGCTCCATCTTGGACTCCACCTTGTTTATTTGCCTTTCACAAATTAGGATCACAAATGATATCATATGTTTGCTCTGAAGTTTATCTGTTTAACAAATTTTCCAATGATAAAATACAGTTTGACGTCCTTTGTAAAAATGCGTGCCGTCATGTGACTCTATACTTTGTCTTCCAGCCCTTGCTTCACGTTGTTTATTCGGTAAGACCTCTGACCGCTTTGTTCCTCCTGCAGGGCTTGTTCCAGGCGTCCGAAAAGTCCCAGGATGTGAAGAGGCGGGGAAAGGTTCCCCGTGTTGAGGACTTACTGAAGGACGCCCCTACTTCGATCAACAAGACCGAGGCATGGAACCGGCCTCGGTGCGGTGTACCGGACTACCCCAACCAGAAGGAGGTCTTCATCCGGGGACGGCACAGACAGAAACGCTTTGTCCTCTATGGAGGCCGCTGGGACAAGACGGAGCTCACTTACAAGTACGCAGATCCCTTTATAGTATTACACAAGTACTTCATGTAGGTTTCTGAAGTCTTGTATGTTGGATTTGTTTATGTGGCAGTGGTGAATGTTAATTAAAGACATGACTTCATACACGCAGAAAATAGTTTTCAATACCAAAAACCTCCACCGCTGGCCGAGGAAAAACTTAAAAAAAGAACACGTCTTTACGATGAAAGTAGTAACTTTGCTTTTTAGCAGACAAAGCGATGATTTTATTAGGTGTAGGATCGGTTTTAAGACTCATTGAAAGACGAATTCCAGTGCTTATGTGGCATTTTGGAAACGAAGCTTCAAATGATTTTTGAGAAAAGAGGGGCAACCAAAGACGTGCCGGGTTGCTTTCATCTGAGGCTTTGGCACCATCGAGTGTCTGGCATTCGTCTGCTGGCTGCTGCCTCTCCGTCTCCGTCTCCTGGGGTCCCTTTCATTCTACTCATTCTTTACCCTAACAGTGTATTAAGACACACAGAAATGGAGAGTAAGCGGGGCAGGGGGCACAGAGCTTTTAATAGTGCCGCTGGCCACAGACTAACCAGATTCTGCTGGATCGAGGTAATAAAGCAGAGTGACACCTGATGGAGGGATGTAGTTAGCCAGCAACATGACGCTGTGTCTCCTCAGGACTGAAAGGCCCCCATCCTTGTGTCCCTGGAGTCACGTTGATGAGTTTCTTGGTTCACGTCCACGTTCTGGGATCTTTATCATCAGCCGACATGTTGAATTATGTCGTATGAAAAGTCTCCTGTGCTGGGTTATCTCATCGTCTCATGTTTTAACTGCTCCACCTACTTATGTTACCTCCTTTAGCAGTAATGGATCATTATCTCTGTCTGCACTCTAACTCATTCGCTCAAAATTTTAATGTTTGAAGATGAACTAACGGTAACATAGCAGGAGTCAAAGCTGAGGAAGCTTGTCGAGCTTTAACCTGTCCAAAAACAGTGCAGAGGATGATACACGCAGGGCTGAGGATGATACACGCAGGGCTGAGGATGATACACGCAGGGCTGAGGATGATACACGCAGGGCTGAGGATGATACACGCAGGGCTGAGGATGATACACGCAGGACAGAGGATGATACACGCAGGGCTGAGGATGAGGCTCTCGCAGCACTCGTCACACACTTTATGTTAAAACTGCCAGAATAATCATCTCAGATTCCGGCGAAATGTCTTTTTAGGAATGCTGTAATCATTTTCTGTGATTCAAAGCAGGAATGTGTCGGTTCGTGTAGCCTTGTTTGTGGCCTCCGAGGTATCACGACTTCACTTTAAAGCATAATTACTGCCAAATAAACTCGATGTGTAATTGGTGAGGGTTTGTTGGTAAGATGAAGAGGATCACAGTGGGAGGTTTTACCTGACAGTAAAAGTAGAAGTGTGAGGTGTTGTATCAGGGAGCCTGAGGCCTTTGGTAACAGCACACCCTGTTCATGAGATGGCTGCAGATACGGGTCGCGATGGAGGTGGTCTTTCTCTCTCTCTCTCTCTCTCTGTGTGTGTACTGAATGTCACCTGCGCGCGTCTCCCACAGGATCGTCCGCTTTCCCTGGCAGATGGGCGAGGACAAGGTTCGACGCGTCCTGCAGGAAGCTCTGAGGATCTGGAGCGATGTCACGCCGCTCTCCTTCACCGAGGTTCACGGCGGAAAGGCCGACATCCGCATAGACTTTACACGGTGAGCAGATTAACAGGTGGAAAAGCACCTGCACGGAAGAGACCACACACATTCAAGTCTTCAAAAATCGCTAAGAAAGGAGACGTAAAAAAGAGATACATACAGAAATAAGAGATTATACACAGATGTAATCTACAAAACGTACATTTTGCCACTTGTGTAGACATAGTGTCGTTTCTTGGTGCTTGAAATGACTGGTTCACATCACAAAAACTTTATGCGGGAAAAAAAGCAAACAAAGACAAATACCTCTGTCAACGCAAGCACAGAGACTAAGATGAATTCAAATTTAACCCATTCATAATTTAGCGTACTCTGTAGAAAAAGCATAAGAAACCTCACAAGTTCTGGAATCATCACAGAAAAAAAATATAAAATCCACTTCACTAACCGTTATTTTATAAAATGATATAATCATTTCCAATGGATTTTTATTTAAAATTAATTATGAATTAATTATTATTAACTATTGACAACTGATCGAATTAAATTAAATGTCACATTATAATTAACTTTCTAGTCAATATAATGAATTAGTCAGTAAATTTGAAAACACAGCTGGAAATGAGAATTAAAAAGTTGTAGAGAATCATTTTTATACTGCCATTTGGTTTCTTAAAAATTCAAATAAAATATTATAAAGACTGGCCCAATGAGGGTACGTCAGAGATTAAGAAGAAGATGAGAATATGTGTTTAAAATTAAACAAAAATCTGTAGCGACTGTTAATTCCTGACGCATCGGCCTCTTTTTTTTTTTCCCTTTTTTTTTATCTGTTACTGATTCATGTCGTGTTCTTTCTGTGACCGTTTTTGTTTTTCAGTCCATTCACAAATCTTTACACGCATTTTAGACAATTTGGGGATAATATGGGGACTCGTCTCATATATGTTGAATGCAGACTTGTGTGTGTGTGTGTGTGTTGGTGGCTTGCTGAGTCTGATTGGCTGGTAGATGCTGTCTTTGTCAGTCGGTCTACAGGGAGCAAACAAGCGAGGATGCACAAACCCACTCAGTCCGTCCGTCCCACTCACAAACACACCAGATGAACCCGCTCATGTCAGGAGAAGGCACACCAGTTCTGCTGAATTAACCTCTTCACGTCTAATTTTTCATTATGTAAAAGTCGTTTCCAGTTGTTTGTCTGTGAACTGGATGAGATGATTTCTGATCCTATGATTGTCCATAAGCCTTTGGAGCTCCCATGAACGTGTTTGTTTTTGGGAACTGTAGGTACTGGCATGGAGACAGCCTTCCCTTCGATGGCCCAGGAGGGATTTTGGCTCACGCCTTTTTCCCAAAAACACACAGGCAGGGCGACATCCACTTTGACTACGATGAGTCATGGACACTCGGAAACCACATGGGTGAGAGCAATTATAAAATAAAAATTCAAAAAAGGCAATCAGACAAAACAGACATAATTTCACTGATTCACTCGGACGGAGGACATTCGTCACATTCCAGAGCACTGGAGGACCAGGACTGAAACTGATCTGTTCATTCCTCATTTACTACACGCAAACGAAATCCAGTGTCTGAACTGATTCTGCACGCTGTCCCGACCCTGTCCTGACCCCTGATCAGGTCACGGCAGGCTCCGTCTTCAATGCAAACAAACTTGACTTGACTTGAGCTAATGCTGCTTCTCTGGGATTAAAGTTAATCTGTGGGGTTAACGTGTCAGACGCGTCATTGTGCCCAAACATGGGAGAATCCGCGCATGAATCGTTTGTTTGTTTCGTTCGATTATTCTGTGATGTATCGATTTCTACAGGCTGCACTTTTGTGTTGCGTCAACGCAACAAGATCACTGGATTATAACGGACGAATGTGAAAATCTGTCATTCATCCGCAAGCAAACCCCAATCTGTCCTCTGAAGCGTGTCCACCCACCGCTGCCCCACAGGTACGGACCTCCTCCAGGTGGCCGCCCATGAGTTTGGCCACGTCCTGGGCCTGCAGCACTCCCGTGAGCCAGGAGCCATCATGTCCGCCTACTACACCTTCTCCTACCCTCTGAGGCTGGCTGACGATGACAAGCTGGGCATCCAGCACCTGTACGGCGCTCATCCACGCGTCCGGCCGTCACCGCAGCCTCGGGCACCGCCTCCCACCAACCCAGAGACCAATGAGATCCCGACCACTGTGAGTGACACTGTTGCAAAATGACTCCATAGAAACTTGCAGCATCAAAATGTCCACATGGAGTCCCAGTCCCCCATCTGTTGTGCGTTAGGTCCTTCTTCACTGACGTGTCACATGATGTACGAGCTCTTTACCCACACATCAAGCTGTCTGCCTGGAGTGAGTTTCCATTTAGTCTCTGCTGCCACGCTGTACATGACAGTAACTTAGAGAAAGTTAATGAAGGCCCTCGTCCCTCTGCGATGCCTGACAGCGTTCGGACCCCAAGGACACAGAACATCCATCTGTGACGCCTCGTTCTTAGATCAGTGCTGGATTGTGTGTTTTAATGTAAATAGTCACCGGACTTGGATCATGCTGTAGTTATGGACATCATTTCCTTTTTTTTTTTCTTTGTAGTTTCAGAGCCTAACAAGATCCTCATTGTTTTGTGCGCATACAAACTTTAAACTTTACTTCCTGTCGAAAAAAGTCCAATGACTCCAATAATTATTGATTAGAAGAAGAGGCACTGTGGCTCAGTGGGTCAAAGTTCCTGGGTTTGACTCCCAACAGTACCTTCACAGTACTCCAAATTAGGTGCAGCTCTCACATCACTCCTGAGAGTATATCTATACTGTATATATCTATATATAGATCTATATCTATATGGCTAAAAGGCTGCATGTCAGTGAATTTCTGTAAAAGTGATCCATGACGTAAAACTGTACCATAAAGCTGCTAAATGTGGGAATGAGGTGATCTGTCTTCGTTCCAGCCCGATGCCTGCCAGACGGACTTTGGTGCTGTGTCTATGATCCGGGGGGAGCTGTTCTTCTTTAAGTCGGGCTACGTTTGGAGGATCAGGGACGGGCATCTGGAGAGCGGTTACCCAGCGTTGGCATCGCGTCATTGGAGGGGGATTCCAGACAACATTGACGCCGCCTTTGAAGACCAGGCAGGGAATATTTGGTTCTTCCAAGGTGGGCAGCAGAGACGTGTGATTTACTGTCACGTGGTTTCTGGTGGACGCCGCCGCATTGCACGGCCCCACAAGCGAGACGGCGAGCTGTGAAGTTCCTGCATTGAAAGTCTTTTGTTGAGTGCATCCGTCAGATGAAGACGAGTTAAAATGCGCGCAAAACGAGTGTTTGCGTCAAATCTCTCAAAGCGGCGAGAATAACAGGACATTTTTATGACATTTCTGTTTGTGTGTTCCTTGTAATCCCATTTGTTTCGTGTGTGTGTTTGTGTGTGTGGGCAGGTGAAAACTACTGGGTGTTTGATGCAGAGACTCCTATCCGAGGCCCAGAGTCCATAAGGAGCCTGGGTCTGTCGGTGTCTGGTATCCAGGCGGCCCTGCGCTGGGGCCACGACATAAACTACAACACCTACTTCTTTAAGTCCGGCAGCTACTGGAAGTTCAGCCCCCAGGAGAACCGAATCGACTCGGTCTACCCGAGGAACATGCAGGACTGGAGCGGCATCCCCGATGAGGTGGACGCCGCCTTCAAGGACATATACGGTGGGTGGAGGCTGGAAATGGGAGACAGCTACTCGTGGATTTAACTCTGTATTAACAATCGCAGCATCACGAGAATGACAGAGTTGATCAGGAAGTGCGAAGAGTAGGTGTGACAGAGCATCACGACATCTTCTGTCGGGAGGAAAGGCTGTGGAAAACAGATCCCTCCATCTTTGGAGCAGATGAAAGAAATGTAGGCCGTAAGTTTCTTAACTCAGTTACTGTTAGCAAAAGTTCAGGTAACGTTGACACGATGGATGTCAAGCTGAATGTACTGGAGGATCTACATTGTCCATAGGGGTGAATGGATAACTGCCCCCACCGTGGTCTAAGAGGTATAGATAATGGATGGATAAAAATCGGGATCGTACGTTTCGGTCCTGTGACAGCAGTTTATCAAACTCATCGTAACAAACGTTTTGGGGAAGAATCCACCTGAGAGCTGCCGAGACGTGTTTGATGCTTATTCCAGGTTATTTTTGCTGTTTTTTACAGTTAATCTACATCAAAGATCTGGTTTCCTTCGCAGGTTATGCTCACTTCATCCGGGGAAGGCAGTACTGGAAATTTGACCCGGTTGGCATGAACTCCCTCGAAGGCTACCCTCGCTACATCGGTATGGATTTTTTCGGCTGTAGAAACGTGTGAAAATGTCCCCGCGACTGGAAATAACGAGCGAAGACGAGGACGTTTAGGAACAGAGATGCGTTCGCGCCCCGGATCCTGCGGGATGAGAGCGCGAACCGTCTCTTTTAAATCTGCTCATGTTTTCCTCCCTCTATTGATACTCAGATCCATCACACCATCTTCTCAGGAAAACCCAGTGGTGTTTCCTCAGACGTGGCACCTCCTGTGCAGCTATATTCATATTTATTTTGCACAATTTATCACCACAAGGCTGAGATCTGGGCCATGTTATATCAAACGATGTGTAATGATGATACGATCACCTGTCTCACCTCTGCTTTCTTTGACGGAGATGTAAGATTTAATTTGGTTCACAGCCAGAATCACTACAGATTCTCACTTCCTGTCACGGACACTTTCCACTTTGACTGTTTTTTGTTCTTTCCTCTGTGATGGACTTGTTGGTCGTGTATTCTATAATGGAATCGAAGCCTAGCGACTGCTCCAATTCTGCAACATTGAAGCTTCCCAGGAAAGACTTCATCTCGGGTTGTGTCCTCCCACGGCCTCTATAATCAGATTCTGTGTTATTCGTTCTTAAGGTTAAAGTTAAGATCATGTTTTGGTTTTTGGCTGTGTTAATCCAGCTATAGTGGCTCCATTGATTCATCGCCACAGAGAGGGGACGCCTAGCAGCCCCAACTCAGGTCAAAATGATTCCCAGGCTTCGCAGAGCCCCAACAACGTAGTTTGGTTGTAAACGGTTAAAGTTGAGTGTTTAGTCTGTCCTCGGTCCGTAGGTGACGGAGGTTAGCGTTTTGAGCACGTTTCATGTCTGCTTTTCAGTATTTTCTGAACGGAGGCTTTGCTCATTGCTGGTTAAAAGACTTTGTTTTGGCGTAAACAGGCCAGGCTTAAGTAAACAAACGTGCAGCAGTCGAATTTTACAATTTATATTTTTACATACAATCATAACTAGTGTAGCGATTAAGTGCGTAATGTTAATACCTCCATGACAAAACAAATATTACACGGCGTGGAACTTCACTCGTAGCCCAAACAACAAGTGTGTTTACATTTTCTGGGAAGAAGGACCAACAACATAATGTCAACTTTTGATGTCGGTCCTTAAAAATGCAGGCATGAATCTGTTTGTAATCACTCAGCACTCGTCGGGGCTTCATACAGAGCTCTAGGGCGCCATCTAGAGCACAGCAGCATCACCGCACAGCTGAGTATGGACAGCTATTGAACATTATTACTGTATCATATTAGCGTGACACGTCTCTTGCCGATGACGTCAGTTTTTGTGTCAAACACGGTGCAGTATTCAGGTCAACACATTCAGGGATAACGGAAACGACACTGATCACTGATTGTCAACCTGTTAAGAGCTCATTTTCAAACGAAGGGGTCAACTTTGACCCCGTTCGCTTCTCTGTCTGTTGAGATTAGATAATCACCAAAGGTGGAAGGATGTTAAGCCAAGGGCAGTAATTTAGTACAACGTTGAATTTTTTTCCAATCATTCCGGTACCCTAAAGAGAAAAATTCCAAAAGATCCATTTCGTCCACTTTAATCATCAGACAGCTGCGTTCATTTGTTACTCTGTTGATTTACGTTTTACATTCAAAGTGAAATTAATATCCCCAAAATATTGGGGTAAAGATATTATCTTGTGAAGTTTTGTTCTTGTTCTTTGAGAATTGACGCTCTGCTGTAAAGGAGCATGTAATCCTTTATCTCACGTGAAAGCTGAGAAATATCCACAACATTAGCCCTACAAGGTTTATCAGTGGAGTGAATTTGTTCAGTTTTTCCCTGTTTGGTGCATTAACGTGCATCAGGTATGTGTTAACTCATCAATGATTTGAAAGCAGGATGTTTATTAGTTTGGATGACGTTTCTATTGTGTACTTTTACACAAGTATAGAACATTTGAGTACCTATTCCACTACTGTTGATGAGTAGAAGGAAGCAATGAGATCTCTTGTATTTTTAACTTCATGAGAATCAGGTAAGCGGCATTTCCCTCTGATTTGTCTCATTTCAGCACTTGACATGTAGAGGCAGTGGTTCTGCTGATGATGTTGGTTTGCCAGTGCAGGACACTGACGCGGCGTTACACTTTTCGTCCAGGTTTTATTTGTTTCTGTGGTTTGTTGTTGTTTTAATTATTCCCGCAACTCATTTCATGTGCTGGATTAAAACATTGTATTTATACACAAACAATTTAGCAAACATTTGTTGTATATACATGTCTTCCAACTTTTTTTTTTTTTTTTTTTTTTTTTTTTCCCCCAACTC
>OMNV01017064.1:17687-27789 GCA_900303265.1 Brotula barbata
GGGGGGGGGGTTGGAGGTGGAGCGGGTCAGGGCATACAAATACCTGGGGCTGCAGCTGGATGGGAGACTGGACTGGACAGCCAACATGGACACTCTACAGGAGAAGGGGCAAGGACGGCTCTATATCCTGCGGAGGCTGGGGTCCTTTAACATCTGTAAAAAGCTGCTGCTTATGTTTTACCAGTCTGCTGTGACCAGTGTCCTGTTCTATACATCACACGGCTGGATAGGCCGTTAGGAGAGCTGGATCAGTTGTGGGTAGTGGTCTTTTGTGACAGTAGCAGAGAGAAGGACCCTGGACAAGGTGATGTCCATCCTGGACAATGTCCTTCACCAAGCAGAGGAGCCTGTTCTGTGACAGGCTGCTGTCCCTGTCCTGCTCCACAGATAGACTCAGAGAAGTCTTTTGTCCCCCAGGCCGTATGTCTGTACAACTCTTCCTTGGGAGGAGGAGGGGTTGACAACAACACACTGAAAGCTAAACCAGACATTTAGCACTGTAATGTTGTTGTATGTGTATGTACATACTGTATATATATAATATTATATTGAAATATTGTACGTTATATTGTGTTATATTATATATCGAGGTCGGCTGTAGAGGATTCCCTGCTCAGTCAGTGTGGAGAATGTTCACAGCCATTGGAATGACAGGGAAGGAGAGAAAGACAGCAGCTCGTAAGATGGGGGAGGCAGCAGAAAGAGCCTCTTGTTGGTTATGGAGTAGGAGAGAGGACCTAAGCTGGAAGCCAGGAGGAGGAGATGGGCAGTGACTTGGCCACCACTGCCGACCCACCATCAGGAGGGTGTTGTGGTTAAGGGTCGAAACACCCAATGAACGATGGGTACCACCTGATGACATCAACTCCTCCTGGCCAAGGCTACATTCCCTTGAGGTGAATGAAGGAGAAGCATCTTCGGATGTATTTGTAATATATTATACCATATATTCTGTACTACTTTTCATCATTATTTTTGTTATTGTTGTTGTTTACAGCTACTGGATGACTTCAAATTCCTTGCAGATTTATAAACTGTCTGTCTGTCTGTCTGTCTGCCTATCTATCTAAATAAACATTACTGCCAACAAGGAAACACTACGTCTTTACACTTGAGAGAGATCTGTCTTCCCTGTATTTAGTAAAAACAATCAAATGAAGCCCTAAACGTGACAGTCTTTCTTTATAGCACCGTGAAGTTATTTTGAAATATTTTTATGATTTAGTTGAAGAAAAAGTCAAAATCTCTCACGAATACAGTCTTATTTGAATACGGTTTCTTGACATTGTCGCCATTTTAGCCCAAATGTACAAATATATTAAATAAAAACGGCTTCAATAAGCAGAGAAAAGTGGCGGACCAGTGTGCCGTATTTAGGTTTGTGACGTAACGTTCGGAAACTCGGGTATCTTCGTAAGTCATGTGGTCTCGCCAGGTCCGTGTGGGTTTGCGCATGCGCTTACACGAAAAGTGACGAGCGACAAGGATTCTCCGGGATGACTCTCATATTTTGGCTGTTACAGTAGTAAGAAGTTTCCTTATTCTGCTGCAAAACCGGAGAAAAAACTAACAAACAGGTATGACCGGCTACATATCACACATCTGAGTTAGCAACACGAAAAATACACTTTTCTTGTTCTTTACAAACAAGTCGGCGAAGAACTGAAAGAGGCGGAAGTTGTCATGTTTTTGTAGCTAAAGTATTATGTCGCTAATTTTTTTAAATGAAAGTTTTCCTCTTCTGGACTCAGTTTTCCTCAATCTTCCGGTTTACGTGGCCTCGAATTTTGCCTGTTAACAACTTGTTGTTCACCACAGAATGCGTCAGTCCATTCGTAACTCCAAGAGTTACGAATCTTAAGAAACTCCAGATTTTACGCAAACCGCTGTTATTCGTCTATTTCTGGTACATGTCAGACTTACCATGTAAGTTGCCAAAAATTATAATATGTCACAACGACGATCTCGTGATTTCAGGCAAAAAGGGGCTATGCTAATGACTTGTGACCGGTGGGATTTGTCATGGGCGCTGCTACTGAAAGTCACATTTTATCACTGCACCCATACTAAACTAGATCAGCATGACAAACTCCCTTCCTTCATCCATTTCGTCCTTAGGAAAACTGAAATCATATGCTTTAATTAGACAGAAAGTAGCATTAGCAGGCTGAGGGCACCGATGACTTTCACTCTTCCTCTTAACTGTGAGCTGGGTTGGTTATCAGAAAAAGAAAAAGCTGCCTCATCTGACTCCCATTAAGTACCACAAAGTGGTACAAGAGCAAGGATATAGACCCACAAAGGGCTGAGAGATGGCATGCTAAAGTGATCATTCTTTATTTAATTTGTTTGATAAAACAAAAACAAAACTGAATTCAACACCAATTTCTGTATCACCAATTTGTCTCTGCATAAGATTTTTCATAGACTGTGTCTGAGCTTAACCTTAAATGATCAGTCGAGGATAAAGTCCCTTGAAATTTTACTTGAGTAAAAGTACAGATATCTTGTTTAAAAATGATTTGGCTACAGGTAAAATTGACTCGTCGTCATCCGGGTATAATAAGTCTTTTTGGATAATAACTGCACTTCAGTGTTGATAATACAGTAGAAAAGTTAAACAAATCTCGTCCTGACAGTGATGGATGGCATTTATACCTTTTGATAGTCATCAAATTATCAAAATTGTAATCTCAACCAGCTCTCCATGTCCTATCCACCATATCTCACACAGGGAGAGGGAGATCCTAGTCTCTCTTCAGTAAAGCTTTTAAAACTTCATTTTAAGATAAGCTTGAACTTTGGAGGGCACCTTAATTGAGTTAGACTGTCCACTATGTAGTGTTCCGATTAAAAACACCAAAAAAACGAAGATAATAGTGCAGTAGTTGTGTTTTAATCAACTTTGCAACAAATGACCAACATGATTGGACAAAAGTGAAGTGAACGTGATAGTTTTCCACAGATATGTAGTTAAGTACTTTGCAAAAATGTTTCCATGCCTCTATGCCATTGTACAGTATCTATTAAAACATTTTTAAGAGAAGTGTTTTTATTTCACTACTCATACTGTTGTAAGTGTCATTGCGTAATGACAATGACACATTTAAAATGTGTGAGATAAAAGATGGTACCAGCTGATAGTTGACCACTGTGGCTCCAGGCACATCGAATGAGTTTGGCTGTCCAGAGTCGTCTATGTCTGTTTTAACTTAACATTTTACAAGAGAAAGCAGTTTTACAAGTTAAATCTATCACCTAAGAACTCACATTGGTTAAGACAACCAAAACTAGACTACGTATACTACATATAATACATTTTTCCCAAATTTATGACCATCTACTAATCCTATTGAAAATCCATTTTAGAATTCATTGTGGATTGAGTAACTAACCTGTCTTGTCAAAAGGAGTGAAGGAAAAGTATAGATTTCTTCCGGTATAATCAGCAAAAATATGATACTCAACTGAAGTGCAAAGTCTCCCTAAAACATAATTAAGTGCTATAGTGAACTAATTTTAATTTGTTACTTTAGAAGGGTTCCATGTGAACATTAGTTGAACATGGGTCAGTCGGTCCTAAGAGATGGGCGAACGCCGTTCGGAAGGGTTGGGGCGATGGCCTCCGTCGCCCCCGGCCGATCGAAAGGGAGTCGGAAGTACTGAAAATGATGCATTTGTCACATGATGTTGTCAACTTTTAGTTTTAGTTCCAGCTGGGGCGACCCAGTGTGGCCCACCCAAAAACATTAAAATACAATGGTAGAAACATAGAAATAAGTGGGAGAAGAGAGTGGATGCACAATTCAGTTTTTAAAAAAAATTAACAGTATTGTTTAGAAGAAGGCATCAAGGTAAAGAATGCCACCATCTTTGAATGGCTCTAATCGGTCAGCACTAATTATTATGGATGCGCTCTCCTACCATGATGACGTTGATCATTTGCAATTACACGTGGAATGATGGGAGTGGCTGTTCACCAAGCTGAAGTTACTGCACCCTACAACTGTAACACATCAGTCACAGGAAGAAAAAAACCAGAAAACTAAAGATTATCGCTGTAACTCACAGCGCTTCACAGTCTTTTTCAGAACAGACATTATGACACTACAGTAAAAAAACAAAACAAGGGTCCAACGCATTTTATGACTTAATCCATTCAGTAAAGGTGTGCCCGGACATTGGCATTGCAAGTACTGGTTTATTGGAATGCTTCACTGGCACACCTTGAACATGTTAGTTACACCTGTGTGTTATGTCAAGTAAGGCAAGCTGCCCTTTCTGTTGACTCCTTTTCAGCAAATATGCTATAATACACCTGCACACAGTCTCCAACAAACATTTGCAGTGTAATATTTTCTTTTGTAATATAATCTTTGTCAGTATGAATTCTATTCTTATCCTTCTGTAAGATCCTTGTGGTATTTTGCCAATACATAACAGGCTACAATGAACACCACCTTATCTAGAAATTCAGGACTGATTCCTATTAAAAGGAAGATTCACTCCGTCATCGGAATTCTTAGAATTCCTATTTGCATTACTCAACTTTTCTCACATACTCCTCTCTTCAGTGCTGCAGATTCCATTTTCTCAGATGTAGTTTTCTCTCTTAGGAGTAATAGTTGGAGCCAAGTCCTCTTTATCACTCTACCCTGTCAATTGATCTCTTGCAGTCAAACTGGTGGTCCCGCTGCAGTGATGTCTTCCCCATGGTGGGATGAGTGGCCCTTTGTGGCCAAAAACGGTAGCGCTGTTTCTGTGAACGACAGCAGCTGCTTCAACTCCAAACAGAGCACCGTACTCAAGGGAATCAGCTTCGGAGGGGTGCCCGTTGTGCTGCTGCTCGACTTCTTTGTGTTTCTGGTTTGTCTCTCTATGTTCAAACGCAAGTTACAACATCATCAGAATCATGCAAACTTAATTTACTCTCCTTCTCAATCCATAAATTACAAAAAATGTACAGTATGTCATTTACTGTACAAATGCATGACAAATGTACTTATAATACACAATAATGAGTAATAATGAAACTGAAAAATTACATCCCTTTTTTACTAAAATTTCAAATGATTCAAATATGTTTTTGTTCTCCCTGAAACATGAAGTGAAAGCTGACTGTTCTCTGTGTCCTTTCCGCCCACAGGTATTGCTTATCATTTTTACTATCATCAGGAGGAAATTCTGGGATTATGGACGTCTCGCCTTGGTTGCAGACAATAAAGGGTCGGTACATTAATTGGTAATCTTAAATGTCATTGTAGAACCTGTTCACACAGATGGGCCAAAGTGACCACTAGGTTCCACCCAGGAATTAAGACATTAGCGCTGTTTGAATGTATGAAATGTTACAGAATGGTGATATGACTTTATACTCGGTATTTGATGATGTGAGACTGAATATATATACATGCCTTGTGTGTGTTAGGTTTACTGAATCATCACACCGACGCTATGGGCGTATGTCATCCTGTGTGTCCAGCACTGATGTCCCTGAGTATGAACTGGTATGTGAAGTACAGTCCTTGTTTAAAGTTTTTTTTATTTTTAAATAGCACTTCACAAAAAATAGCACAAAATAAATCACACAGGATCCAGCACGAAAGGCGTTGTGAACTTCTATGATCTGTGCTCCAAGGTCATCCATGTTTCACTCACTCATGATCTCACCTTCTCTGTAGGGTTTCTGCTCTTGGCTGCCTTACATCCTCAAGATGGAGTGAGTCTCTAAAATTAATTTTGTTTTTGTTTGTGGTTGTGTTTTACTTTTATTTGTTTCTTGCTGTTGTCATACATTATACTGTATGTTTGTTCCTTCTAATGTTTGTGTGTGTGTTTGTCTCAGTGATGAAAAGATCAAATCCAAATGTGGCATCGATGCCGTCCACTACCTGTCCTTCCAGCGTCATCTGATCATGCTGCTGATGATCATAACCGTCACCTCCCTCGCTATCATCCTTCCTGTCAACATGACTGGAGATCTGCTCAGTGGGTTAACTCTTATGTCACTCGTGCAATACAGTTTGTGGGTTGTTTCCGCCCACTATTTGATTGCTCTGCGCTCTTCTGAGAAAATTGAAAGCGAAAGTGTGCGGTTATATGTGGTTATTGTTGTGTGGAGTGTGCAAAACAGATCTGGCACTGAATTTATGTTAACAACTCCTTCCCTCAAAACATGAAAGTTTTCCACAGTTTTTTTGATTAATCCTGTGGAGAGTGTTTTGTATATTGATTATTCAGGTGCATGTTTTTTAAGTATACATTCTTAAGTGATTTTTAGAGAGTATTTTTCTCACTTACCAACCTGTTCCTTTGTGCTTTTTGTTATCTGGTGAAAACAGATGCTTGGAAAATAATCAGTGTGTTCTCTCTGTTTTCCTGCCAGGTAACGAGCCACACAATTTTGGGAGGACAACCGTTGGGAATCTTCAGAAAGAGTAAGTACTCTGCGGGAATATGCAGACAAAAATCTATTTGTGACAGAGAGAGGCTTAATACTGTATTTTCTACTATTTTTGTTTCTAGCAATAAACTGGTATGGCTGCACACAGTGTTTGCTGTACTGTACCTGGCCCTGACTGTTATTCTGCTGCGACGTCACACATCACAAATAAAAGGCATGCGCAGAGAGACGGTGGGTATCTGACCACGTTTGACCTCTTAGCCTAAAGTCTGTAGCCTTTCTCTGGACTTTTGTAATTTGAACACATCACTTTTTTGCTCAATGATGAGCTTTTCTTGATGATAAATTATATATAAACCATCTTCTGTATGTGAGTCGAAAACACATAATAAATTGATTACATTGACACAATCTATCCAACTAGCAGATGCTGCTGTCACCTTTGCTTATACCACTCTGAGCTGTCATTCTGGTTTTCTGTTTGCAGACCAGAAACACCTTGTTTGTGTGCTCAGTTCCTAAAACAGCCACAGAGGAGGATATCAGGAGACATTTCACGTAAGCAAACTGAATCGCTCTTTTGCTGTATCCCTGAAATTTGTCTTCTTTTTTGATATGCATTCTCTATGTATCCTGAACAGTTACCTTTTCATTGTGAAGCATTTTCACATAAATCTCAGTTCCTTATTGTTATTTGTGGGTTTGCACAGAGAGGCGTACCCTTCCTGTTGCGTGTGTGCTGTCACTCTGGGATATGATGTGGCCAAGCTCATGTACCTTGACAAGGAGAGGTGAGAAAGGACTCAACAGTTACCACTATAATGTCTAGTTAAAGTGATTTCTTTGTTGATTTTGCTTATTTCCTGATTAATTGAGGTCACTGACATTGGTCTTGTAACCTTCTTTTGTGCATATAAATAACAACATCTAGCTTTATGTAGAGTACCCTTTAGAAACTTTTGACATTCAGCTCAGGGATCTATTAGGAATCATATAAGTAACTTAATGACAAAGAAACTCTTGAATACAAAAATGCAATGTCAGTGATTTAGTTTGGAAATTGAAAATCATTTAATTTTGTAAAGTCACCAGAGTGAAACTTTATTTTTTCTGGCCAGGTTGATGAAATTTTGACTCAGCGTAAACCTCTGGTAGCTTTTGGATTTTCTGGCTGAGTAGCATTGTTTGTTGTGATTGTTTTTGTGATGGGGGATTCAGACTTCATGACTGTCTCGAAAAACTGAAATCACAAATGTGTGTCTATCAGTGGATATTCTACATGTATGTCAGTCAAGGAGACGGTGTGTATAACTGTGTGAAGCACATAGTTAAACTAACTTGGGTGTGTCATTGGTCACCCTCCAGAATACGAGCGGGAAAAAACCTGCGCTACTACGAGCGAGTCCTAGAGAAAACTGGGATAAATGAAAAGATTAACCCCCGTTTCTGTGGTCACATCTGTTGCTGCCACGTCCGCGAGGAGGTGAGATGGACCAAATCGTGTAACTGTGAATGTGTGGTATCCGCTTGTTTTTCGTGTCATGTTATGATTTCTTCCAACTAACTAACTAAGAAAGTAAAACAGGATTTGATTTCTAACATATTTTTCACCCCTGCAGACCAATGTGTGTTGACAGAATGAGAAGGTTGTATTGTGGGATGAGTGAATGAGGAAAGCATGTGAAATATTTTACACCTACATGACAAATATTGTCTGAGCTGCTCCAGCAGCATACAACTGTTTTTTGTCACTGCATTATTTATCCATTATATCCAGTCGCACAATTCCAAGTGAATAATCGCATTTTTAAAATGTCATCCTAGCTTCAATGCCAGACTGTCATTCTGTTTTCTTCCAGGTTAATGCCATAGAGTACTACAGCAATAAAGAGAAAGAACTGCTGGAGGAAGTGAGAAAACAGGTAGAATTGGTGCCACAGCACTCCCTGGGGATTGCCTTTGTCACTCTGCAGACTGAAGCCATGGCCAAGTAGTAAGTGCCCCAAAAATTGAAAATTGAAGCTTTTTGTAGGTAGTAGTGCTGTGTTGCTTATTTGAAAAGATGGCTTACTAATACACGCTATTGCA
This sequence comes from Brotula barbata, assembly GCA_900303265.1. Taxonomy (NCBI): domain Eukaryota; kingdom Metazoa; phylum Chordata; class Actinopteri; order Ophidiiformes; family Ophidiidae; genus Brotula; species Brotula barbata. The sequence goes on from OMNV01017064.1 coordinate 26,179, forward strand.
CGCATTTACAGTGTTTTTTTTAATTTATTTTTTTATTACTATATGATACCTTGACAAATAAACCCAAATAAAGATACAATAAAATGATTTGTGACTTTAAAGAACTTTGCAAAAGAATCGAGTGGATAAGGGAAGTTGATTAATTGCAAATTAATGTTAACCGCTGACTACCATTTGCTTACTTCAGCATTTTGAAAGACTTTAATGCCCTGGATTGTGGAGGAGGAGTGTGTTGCTGTGGGAGGGAGCCCCAACCGTCATCCAACAGCAGAATTCTTAAAGTGAAGAAATGGCGAGTCAGCTATGCGCCACACCCCAGTAACTTGTATTGGTAAGTTTTGATACTTGCATCCATAATCTTTTACACCAACACTGTTTCAAAATGCCTTTATCATGAAACAAACAAATAGCCTGAAAAAACGGCCATATTCTGTCAAAATAAGTTTTTTTAAAAAGCCTTGGAGCCTTAGCTCTATTGGGGAAAAATATTTTCACCCAGAATGCAAAACCTCACGGATACCATCTTCATTTTAGGCATGCACACTTGTTCTTACATGATCAGTAAAATGTCCTCGTCCTTTGAAAGGTCAAAATCTGAAGCAAGGCAAGCAGTCTCTACACTGTTAGTGTTACATGTAGCTAACAATATAGATGCTTAGAAGTGGTTTACTCATGTCTAAAACCATTATTTGAATGTAAATCTGTGTGGTGGGAACAATCGTGTACCCCACACTCTTGTGTTTTCTCGGCTTTTCACTGCCCTCACTTGTCTGTTTATTTCTCTTAATCCTCATTCTATTTTGTTTTTACCATCCCATCATAGGGACAATCTCTCAGTGCGCGGCTTTTCCTGGTACATGCGCTGTGTGCTGCTTAACTTCCTCCTTTTCTTCCTGCTCACCTTCCTCACCACTCCCACCATCGTTATCAGCACCATGGACAAGTTCAGTGTCACTAAGCCCATCTACTTCCTCAACGTGAGACTCACACACGCAGACACATGAACTACACATAAAGTTGCTTTCAAAAATATGATTTTTTTTATTCTATGTTTTTCACCCTAGAGCCCTATCATCAGTCAGTTCTTCCCCACTCTGCTGCTGTGGACGTTCTCTGCATTGCTCCCAACCATAGTTTATTATTCTACACTGGGAGAGGCACACTGGAGCAGGTAAGCACACATAAATACTGTACATGGATTTACTTCGTTAAGAGGAAAATGTCTTGATCCAGTGCCATTTGTGTCTTAGATCCAGTGAGCAGCTAAGCATGATGCACAAGCTGTACGTTTTCCTGCTCTTCATGGTGCTCATCCTTCCTTCCCTTGGATTCACAAGGTAACTGTTATTCTCATCACTGAGAAGTACCAATAGTTTTCCCAGTATCCAAATGAGTTGTTTAATTGGAGTAATGCTGCAGCTGTGATGGATAGATGGGCTTTTAACAGTGTTTTTGTTTTTTTCCCTTTAGTCTTGCTCTGTTTTTCCGTTGGTTGTTTGATAAAGAGTTTCTCTCAGATGGAAAACTGCGGTTTGAGTAAGTAATTCCCCCATTCCCCCATATATATATATATATATATATATATATATATATATATATATAAAATAAAAA
>OMNV01017064.1:27809-79597 GCA_900303265.1 Brotula barbata
TAACTATAAACTACAAACTATAAATACATAAACATTTGTGCAAAACCCCAATCTATTTTTTTGAAAATACTTCCTGCTTTTCATTTAGTCTTTCCTGTTTTATTCATCTCCCTCTCCAGGTGTGTGTTCTTACCTGACCAAGGAGCATTTTTTGTGAATTATGTGATCACGGCGGCCCTGGTGGGCTCTGGGATGGAGTTGCTGCGGTTGCCAGGGTTACTGCTTTACACCATACGTATGATACTGGCTAACTCTGCTGCTGAAAGAAAATATGTCAAAGAGGTTTGTAATGGCGTTGTTCCCCACTGTGTTGTCTCCAATCAGCTTCATTATATCAGAAATGGATACTCCTTGTATCTCTTTTAGTGTCCTATTAATGGTCACTCAACTTACTCATTTGATCTCTTTGTACAGAACCAGGCCTATGAGTTTGAATATGGAGCCATGTATGGCTGGACCCTGTGTGTCTTCACTGTCATCATGGCCTACAGCATCATTTGCCCTGTCATTGTGCCTTTTGGTGAGAAGTTGGCAGGGTACAAAGATACCCTCTGTAGATCTCTTTCATCCACTGACATACACTGAGACATTTTTAGGCTCTGCCATCTTTTTTTATTCCATTCTGCCCTTCCATACATTTGGAACCTCTTGTTTTTTCGTTGTATTATGTTTGCTCTGTAGTGGTTCAACATGGGATGACACAGCGCAAATGTTTGTCTTCAGAGTGGGCGAAACCTGTTCACGTCCTGCTCCTTCTTTTTTGTATGTCTTTGTCTCCTTAAGGTCTCCTGTACATGTTTCTGAAGCACTTGGTGGACAAACATAACCTGTACTTCGCTTATCTACCTGCCCGGATGGATCACCGGGTCCACCTGGAAGCTGTGAACCAAGCTCTGGCTGCACCCATCATCTGCCTCATATGGCTTTACTTCTTTTCTGCACTCAGGACAGGTCAGAACCAAGAAAGTGCTGAACCTGAACTCTGATGCTTAAAAAATGTATACCTGGTCATAATAACACTTACTTAACTTACTTGATCTTCTGTCCCAAGTGAGACACGAGATTGCTATTGTTGAGACCTTGGCTTTGGTTTGTGCTCTGTCCCATGAAATTCCCCTTATGTCTTCAAGCTCAGCCACACCAGGTGGTCCTTGGCCTTCCTCGAGCCGAAATAATAACTATGGGAAAAATAACAACAAGAATAAGCAGATTAAGTCAACTTTATTTGTATAACCCAATATCATAAACAATGTCTCAAAAGGCTTCACAGGCACACACACAACAAAGAGTTCCCAAAAGCAATTCAAAGCAAGATTCTCGATCCTCACAGGTGTGCAGTAGGACCCATACGTAGGAAAAGAATATATTACAAAGAACAGATGCAATAATACAGGGAATGTCATAAATAAACCTCTTGAAGCTTGATTCAGTAAGATTACCCTCAGTAAGACAGGGAAAGGTCAGAGAGGGAGAGAGAGAGAGAAAACAAATACAACACACAAATAAATACAACCAAATAAAACCAACACAAATAATAAATATAACATATGAATACTGATCCTGAAACGAAGGTCACAAAGACCGGACCGGGTAGGGGTGCAGGTCATTGTAACCTGCCGTGGGATCCTGGAAGCTCAGAGGACTTCACTCACCTCACCCACAACACTGTGTAGAAAATGTTCTGAAATCACTCCTCCAATTATTTTTCTTGAAAATTTGTGCTACAAGAAAGTTTGTATTTATCAAATGTGCGTAAGCAGGCCTCATACACACCAGTTTGTAATCAGCCTTGATAAATACCACACATTCCAAATCACCTTGCACAAGCACAGCGAGTCTTATTCACACAAAGAAATCTTTGGTATGATATGGTAACAAACCTTTCCCTTAAAAGCTGCAGGAAAGCAAAATTTAACAGACGCCAAAATAGAAGTTTTGGTCACCGAAGTGGAAGTGAAACACAATACCGTAACAACCCTATGCAGTTGCTTGACAAGTAAGAGGAAAAAAATGCGTAGGAACAGATCATAGCTTTTGTAAACTCTGACTCATCAGAGTGCAGAACGGTTGTTGAAATCAGTTCAGAAACATCTGTAGAAAATCTTAATTATGATCCACATGCAAGAAAGTGCAACAGGCGGAGGGCAGAGTGAGACTTTGCTGTCCACGATGTACCAGCACATTGGGAGTATAATTCTAGAGACACAACTGGATGGCATTATTTGTGATGGATTTATGAATGGATAACACTTCAGTGTTTTGTTGTTTCAGGCTTGACTGCGCCTACATCTCTTTTCACCCTGGTGGTCCTCTGTATCACTGTCTTCATCTGCATGAGCTACACCTGCTTTGGACATTTCAAGTACCTCAGTCCACACAACTATGCAGTAAGTGGTTGCTTGTGTATTCGTGTGTGGTACACATCTTAGTGTCCTTGCACAATGTCTGCCCTTACAATTTTTATGTTATTTTGAAGGTGAAAGAAGAGGATGAGGAAGATGGCACAGATGACAACACCATGGTAAGTGTGCATATTCACACTTTTAATGGCATAAATGACAACCAGTTAAAATCAAGATTTCTGATGACATTAATCAAACCCCATAAGCACCACAGATTACATAACTCTGTATTTGAATAATATCAAGTTAGAATTTGCATACTTATTCTGAATAATTAGTTAATGCTGTGTAAAATTTCGGGGGGTTTTTTTGCTCTATTTGTGCTTGCCCCTGAAAGTTTCACTATCTTTTATTTGTCCATCAATGCCCCGTGGTAACCTCTTGTGTCCATCGCTGATGTATATCGCTGCCCTGTGTGTTCACAGGTCTACCTTCCCAGAGTGCTTAATCCCAAATCCCCTGCCAGCCCTCCAGAAGGATCTAAACCTCCGTCATATGGTTCGACAGAGGGCAGCCCAGTGAACAGCTCTAGTCCAGTGGAGGATGACATTTCGGATGCCTGAATATAAATAAGCCCCAAGTAAGAGACCTGGAGTCAAAATGCCATTGTGTCCTGATTGCAAATCTGCTTCTTTCATAGTGATTTTAGTGTTGAAGTCAGAGTTTGATTCCAATCAGACACAGCCTGCTCCATGCCGGGAATCACCAGATGGCAGTAGAGAAAAGGGTGTAATGGATTCTAAAACCGTACCATCCAACAGTTAGACAAACCTCCCTTCTGTGAATTTTAGGAAAGATTTGATGAATGTACTACTGACGATATCATGTCAGAGATTATTTTCTTTATGTCGGTGGTTTTCAATCTATTTTGTCCCATGGACCACCATCCTGATTCAGAAGCAACCTGGGGACCACTGATGTCGTGGGGGTGGATACAGGCTGAGGTCATGTTTTTCTTACCTATCAGTCACATTTCTGGGTGTGGTGACTTGGACACAACCTTTCTAATCTTGTTGGAGCAGTGGTGGACGGAGACAGTCTCATGTCATTTTCTGGCTCCAGCCTAGCCCTGTACTTATTCTTCAAGTGCAGAAAATCCACTCACACACTCACAGAGGGATACATCTTATTTAGATGGATTTGATTATTCTCAAACAAAAATTTGAAAATAGAGTCCGGACGCTAGAGTATGCTCTAGTAAGATGAAATGTGCTCTCCAAGTGCTTACACTTCTGTGGATGTGCGTGCCTTTTATCATTTTTTTTGTATTATTCTTAAATAAGAAATAAATATTTATATATATGACGAAAATTAAATAGCATATATAATTAAATATTTTGCAAAATAAATACTTATACTGCTTCTGGCATTAAGATTGTATTACTGTAGTCATCAGCCATACCTCCTTTGATCACTAGGGGGCTGCGGACAAGCTTTTGAAAACGTGCATATTGCATGGGGTTCCCTAAGTGACAAGTCTATGAAGTCTTAGCTGTTGAGTTAATCTCCTGCAATGCCCTTTCAAATGTTGTATTTGCCTTTAAAGGACGCTCAGACACGCAGAACTGATGCACAAGAGAATGTGGAGGAATAATCACACTCTCTCGTATAAGCCATATTATTATCCTTTATTCTCTATTCTGTATGCCAAAATGAATGTAATGCTTTTCCTGCATATGCAGAAGCCAATTATGTAAACGCAAACAGACACAATAATCTAATCAGTATATTGAATGCCAAAGAGCTGCTTAGGTACAACTTGCCTTTTGTTTTTTCTTTGATTGTTTTCATTTTTCCACCGTGCCTTACCTAATGCCAGAGGGCAACATCTGCCAAGGGAATAACTTATTGTCTAAAAAGAAAAACATGCAGTGATACTGCAACTTTTGTGTTGAGACAGGTTTGTGATGTGTTACTAATAAGGGCTTTCTTTTATTATTTTTCTAATTAGACAAAAACAGGCACATCAATGTCAGTATTTGTTTGTTTTTGAGTCAGAACATTACCAACTCCTAAATAATGGTTGGATTCACTTTTTTAACTATTCCTCAGTGACATTTTTTTAGTTTAATCAGAATAGGGCATAATGCTGTAAAATACAACAATAAGATTAATTTTTATGGAATGTTATAAATGGGTCAGAGATTATTGTATAATGTTCTTTTACATGATATTTGTGTTCTTTTGTAAATTCAACTTTTAACAAGCAATGAAATTTGTTATGTGAATGGATAAATGCGGTTTACTCATGGCAATACTTGCGTTTTGTGTGATTTCTCCATGTAATCGCCATCAGGTTGTGTTTATGACGGTGGCTTGTCAGAAGGGGGCACTGTTGAGCTGCGGTTAAATTGCTTTTCCTCTGAATATCAGGGAAAAAAAACGAAACAATGCTGCAATGACGTACTCTAACTTAATCAGACTGGGTGACACTTCTAGTAACTCCACCTCCTCACCTCATCCTTCTCTACTGCCTCCCTTCTTCGTCCACTTTCCCACATCATCATCATCATGTCCCTGCCCCTTTCCCCTTTCTTGCCACTGCAACTGCCCCAGCTGAGAAAGACCTTTGTTGTCTTCTAAGAGGTTTTATAGCGATTAGCACAGCACTTCAATATGGGTAATGAAGTGCTAAAGTAACAACATATCTATTGTTGTGATGATGAGAGTTTATTTCTGTTGGATTAGGATCAGTGAGCAGTGGAAGTCCGTCAGTGGAACAGCAGCTGCTGAAGTGGTTCATAATGGATTAACAGCTAATGAGTGCTTGAGCAACCGACACACTTTACTCTCATCTCGTAAAGTAAACAAAGGAGGGTCATAGAGTTTATACCTTTGTAATATGCATGTAATTGACTAATAAAGGCTCTCTCGGTGCACGCTGAGCTCCCAATATGCTGATGTAATCGATACAGCCGACAATCTCGCCTGGTTTGTAATGAAAATCTAATACTCACACGTACACGCTCTACATGACACCCATGCAAAGGAGACTTGGAGCCAGATTTGAACAGACATAGTTCAACAAACTCACATGAGAAAGCAGTGCAGGGTCAGATTGCGGGGGCACTAATAACTTGCAGACGTTCTCATGAGGCGCTAAGGATGAGCTGGAAACGGGTGAGATATCAGACACCTGATACGCTGCCTGCGCTTTTCTGTGTATTACAATGCACGCACGGCGTTTAATGTAGACCCACTGCCCGAGAGAGAAGCTTGTGCCAACACGGTGGAGGAGAAGCAATACGTGGTAGATATCAGGGCTGCAGGAGCCTGGGAATGAGCTCAGTCCAGCAGCATCCAGAAATATACAGTGTTCAGATTTCCAAAACCCACACACCAAACATCGCAGCGATCTTTAGCAGCCCACAAAGTCGCTGGCAGGGTTCCGATGCACATGGTTCTGGGCTCGTACTAATGCGTGTGTGAAAGTCTGATCTGAATTTTCATGTTGGAAGTGGCGTTTTTCATAACAAATCACACGCACATTGTTGGTGTTTACGTTTGCACAAGGCCACGATGCTCAATTTTCAGATGCTGCTCTCTTTTTTCTCACACATTTGGGATTGTCTATCGAAAGCTATCACTCTTATTTTTGTTCCTTAACCCCATTTCCCCCCACTGGTTTCCAGCGGTGTAAAGTAACAAAATAAAAATATTTCACTACAGTACTTTAGGGATTTTTTGGCATTTCTGCTTTATTATGATAGGTATACTAGACAGACAGGCAGAGAGGACAGGGCAGAGAAAGAGGGGACAACACGCAGCGAAGGGCACAGGCCAGAATCGAACCCGCTGCATTATGTGGTATGTGCTTTAACACCGTGACCCACCAGGGCTCCCCCTTACGTGTTACTCGTTACAAAATGAACTGTAAAATAGGCGATGTTTTCAGTATGCAGACTGGGAAAAGGCCATAAGACTGTTTTCTGAACTGTTTCCTTACTTGTAGCTAAGTGATTTTTAAGTGAGTTATGTGTACTTTTACTGAACTACATCTTTGTGGTTCTTGATCCACCACTGCTGGTTTCCTAATTAAGGACACAGTTGATACTGCAACAACAATCAGAAGCATTTCGGCTTCAAAAAGTCTATGAGGAGTGTGATGTCGTCCACGTTTAGTTTGCAGGTTATTTCTAGTTTTAAGCACGGCAGCCCCCTCTAGATCATATAGTTTATCCTGTTAATCCCAAACCTGTGTTAGTGTGTCTGTGTGGAGGTGCCATCTTCCCCAGTCCATTCCTGGTGGTGTTGCTGTCTGTGCTTTTGTGTACTACAGACACGTCTTTTATTCATTTAGTCTCTTCACTCCCTCTCTTTTATTATTCACTTAACTCTGCACTCCCGGGCCGATGAACTCAAGAAACAGTCAAGTGTGTGATTGTCTTGTGTGTATGTGTGTGTGTGTGTGTGTGTGTGTGTGTACAAATCAAATAGGAATTAAAGTCATTTTGAGTTCCGGGGGTTAGTGGTGTGGGGGTCAGTTTTTCTTCATGTCACCATCAAGATCGATGGCTGTGACCTCTGGCTGCTCCAATTTGTATATAAACATGGCACTGGCCAATCACAGCATCGCGTGGGCTTGTGCCACCAATGAGAGCCTTTGGCCGCGTCGTGCTCTGTGGCACTCCCATCTTTTGTCCCCCAGGATTAGTGCCGTGGCAACGCTGGTCGCCTGGGAAGTGAGTTTCCCAGAGCAGTGAGACCAGAGCAGAAACTGACAACTGATGGTAACATTCCAAGTATGGCTGTCCTCACAGCCATTTTGGAGAGAGGACGGGGTTGTGTATTTGTGTGGGCGGAGGTGGGGGGGCGCACCGCTTCCAATCCAAAAACTTCCACCTCGACTGCCAGCTCTAATGAGGTGCCATCCTGGGTGAAATGAGTGTGCTCGTCTGTGTGAGTGAGTGAGTGGGTGGGTTGGTGAGGGGCTGTCCTTGTGTGTTCATGGCCAACTCCTCTGTGTGGGGCACTCTGTGGAAAAGTCACCCCACTTTCCCTCCCTTTTGTGTTGGTGGACTACATTAGCCAGAAGGGCGGAGGTCCAGGCAGCTGAAATCACCACTGCTGATGAAGCATGTGACTCCAGACCGAGGCCCCTTTGTTTGGACAATCACAGCCAATACACAGAGTCCTGAAAATGCAGTGGGAATGGAAAAGCATGGGAATGAATGGACATTAGCAATTTCTGAGAGCGTCCAAAATAATGGCACACACGATCGGAGAGGAAGAAGTTACGGGCGTGGAATATCATCACCAAGCGAAGGATGAACCCCGCACTTCTCGACTGTCAAAACTCATTTGTTGGACAGAAGCCAAACTGTGTAAGCTGTTTTTCTAAGCGTAACCTTAGCTGTCTTATACCGCTTAGGAATGCTGGATGTGGGCCAGGTTAAGTCTAATAACTGATGTTCATTTTCAAGCAGGACTTGCTCATTACATTGCTGCTGTGAAAAATCAGTGATTTCATCTCTACCCTGTTAGGTAACGAGTTCAAAGTCTGTCCGGGAAACAGAAACGACACTTTGAGAAGACGCAGATGTCTCCACGCGTGACTGATCAGCCAAAAACAAAGACACACCTGACAATTTCTTCCCATTTGAAAAAAACAAACAAAAAACAAAAGCAGCTCATACTAACCCTAAAGTGGATCACCTCAACTTCAACCTCAACACACACACACACACACACACACACACACAAGCGGACACACTGTGTTTGTGTGTGCTCTCACTGTGTTCTCATTTCCGCTGTGCGTGAGATTGCGTCGAGTCCAGTGGAAGATGGACGACCACGTGCTGCGATCCTTCTGTGAGTTATGACCGTCGGAGGACTCGGGTTCAGATGAAATCATAAAGCCTGAGTTATGTCGCATCTTACCATCTACTGGCCTCCAGCATACCAAATTTAATCCGTAATTACACATGTAATCAGATTAGATCCCTCTCAGATGAACATGCTCAAAATTAAGCGTACTCCGCAGGAAATGCAAACCAAGTTCATTTCCTAACCATGTCCACTCCTATTCCCAGATGTCATGCTGTCATGTCATGAGCTAAGCATGTATCCTGCCAGCTGTGAGTAGGGCTTAACCCAGTCTGTCTGACGTTGGGTAGATACTTTGGTCCTTCGCTTCCTCTTCATACTCTTTTTTCTCTCTCTCTCTCTCTCTCTCTCTCACACACACACACACACAGCTTCATGGGTGAAAGAGAGAAAGCTCAGACAACACAGAGAAAAGCCTGAGGTGTGATTTTCTGGTTGTTGAATCGCTGCTCCTCCTCTCAATCTGAGAGTTCAAGCATCTTCTGCTTTTTCTGTAGCCCTTACTCAGGGAAATATAGTTTTCACAGTGTCTCAGCCTCTGGAGAGGATGATAAGGAAGACATTCAGGGCTGTAGAATGTAAGCTGGAGGAGGAGAACATGTTTAACCAGCAGACTGGAGTGCACAGCCTGCTGCAGCTGGACTCGTGGCTAAGCCAGAAGTTTCTCAACCTGGCAAGATGCAGACACGGCTGAGCTTGATTTATCCACCCGAGCTGGAATTCTGGGAGCTCATGGAGGTCGCTAAGGCACAAGCTGCAAGACAGAGAAGCATCAAGGAGATCATGGCCAAGATCAAGGCCCTGCAGAGGAGTCACACTGGAGACTCTCGATGGTGCCAACCTGTTCAGAAAACTCTCCGCTCTGATGCAGGCAGAGGACGACCTTCAGGGCAAGAACCTCCAGCGTCACATCAGGATAGACACGATGAAGAGGTTTGCTTTTTCATGGACAAATTCAAGAAGAAATCCAGAAAGCCCTCCAGCTCCTCTACTCAGCTACCATCAACAGAAGAGAAAGAAGCCTCCACCGATAATCTATTTGATTTCAATCTTCTTACCACGGCTGAGGGGAGTGGTACCTTTATTGGGAAAGCGTGCATATTTGGAATGCCAAGGTGATACACTTTATGCAATTGAGATGAAACTTGAAAGGCTTTAAACTACTGTGGTGTTTTCTCCTGAACAGAAGTGCACGACAACATCTCCTGCGAGTCCATTCTCATTATGATAACATGTTGAAGCTGGGCTAAAAGCTGAAGTGTTTCCTTTTAAATAAACATGATTCCAAAGTATAATTTGATGAGGTCATCTCAGCAGGTCATCTGCTCCTACGTTTGCCAGTGGCAACAGACTCCATAGCTCCAGTGTAGTTTAGTTTATTTTTGTAGATTTTGATAGACTTTTTTCTCAGACATTTGCTTCTTTTACTCCTTACAAAATTCTAAACTTTATATAGTTAATAAACTCAGATCTATGAACTTTTTTTCTCACAAATTGGTGACTTATCTTTCTCTTTTCAATCTCCTTAGCTATGGTAGAAAGAGACCCTGGTCCTAATGCGGCATCGTGGGTGCAAGGTTACTAATCTTAACGCATTTCTACAAGTTTTCCATCATTTCACACTGTAAACTCTGATATAGTTTGACATATGGTCATAATATCACACACACTATATCAATAATATTTTTTCTGAAAATGAAACACTAATGTGTGTGTGTTGGGGTGCGTGTGTGTGTGTGTGTGTTGTTTATTGTGCTGGTTCATGTGATAAATAAAAATTGGGGGACGAACAACCTGTGCAACAAGGCGCGAGCGACACTCCTCTGACAAACCTGGCGAGACCACGTGACCAGGTGGCGCTCGAACGTGACGTCACCAACCTGGCTAAACTGAAGCCGGGGTGCATTTACAGACACGTGACGCACGAGGGAGCAAACAAGCAATAACGTCAATCACAACAAAAACTTAACGTAGCAGAACTAACGGACCAACGTTTACTGCAGCCATAGGGTCCGTGACGTCACACGGTGTCCGTAAACTCGGGCGCTTTCGTAAATCACGTGGTCTCGTCAGCTTTTGGTTTGGTTGCCATTGGCAACAAACAACGCTGCACTTAGCATTTGGACTTTGCTAGCAAGCAAACGAAACGGCATTAGCCAACAGTAAATAAAGCAGACAGCTGTAATAAAAACATTATTTGATACTTTCACACGCACAATGGACACAAATGCGCTAAGTTATTCTTTGGAGCTCGTTGCTGACAGCGGCCGTACGTTGAGTGTCGAGCAGAGAGCAGCTTTGCAGACTTCCTCTGTCATTTTGAGGAAAAACTACAACTTCAACCGTGTCCTCTTCTGGGGCAAAATCCTGGGAGTGACCGAGGATTACTTTATCGCTCAGGGGAGAGGAGCGGATGAGATGAAGGATAAAAAGTATCTGTACAGGTAAGATACTGTGTGTGTCAATAACTTCAAACACACCACTGTATTTACATCCGTGACGACGCATAACCGCGCCAGAATGAAGTAAATCAGATACAACTGTACTCTTAAACGTCTTGACGTCCTGAGAGGGACAAAGATGCTCTTTTGTTCCCTTTACTTACTTTACTAAATGTTTGAGTGGGTTTCCGGTTTCCTCTCTCTCCTCCAAACACATGCAGACTGGGTCAATTAGACGGGAGTGTGCTGTGCAGCAGAGAATGGAGCACCTCGAGTCCAGTAGGTGGCGGTAATGCACCAATAAACTAGGTGACCATTAAACAAACACACAAAAGAAGGAGGATCGGTGCATTTCCCCTGGACTCCAGCCCATGTAGGCGAAGATGAAAAGTGATGGAAGAATTAGCTAAATAATCGTTGGCGGTGCAGGATGTAGAGTCGCATATTTCATAGATCGTAGATGAGATTAAGGCCTCCATTAAATCCCACATCCAACAAGTAAGGCAATAGCACCGCACATCTGTCAAGTATTTTTTTAACAGATTGGAAGTGGGAGAAGTGGTGAAGAGGGAATCAGAGTAGAAAACATAACAAGCTCGGATTTGGATTTGGTATAGGGCTCGATTATAGTGTACATAAAACAAAAACACCCAGCAGGAAAAGGCACACACACACACGTGTGTAGATAGATACTTTATTAATTCCAAGGAAATCCAAGTCATCCAGTAGCTGATAACAATAATGAACAGAAGCGCTTAAATACAGCATTGAAGAATGTAAAACATAGTAATTTATCACTCAACAGTCTGTCAGGGAAACCAAATTCGATTATATGTCAGCTTTTATTCAGTTTCTGAACAGAAACTGGCAGAGCTGCTGTTATATAAAAACACGTTTTCTCTCACGCTGTGTGTGTGTGGTGTGCACTCACACATTTTTTCATTGACTACAGTCATCCAGAACACAGTTATGTTTTTGTTAATGCCTGTGTCCTGTGTCAGAGGGATTGGTTTTGGGTGTTTGTGTGTGTTTGCATGTTTGGGACATTGTGTCATATGGTGATGCAGCTTAAGTGCCAGTGAAACGCAGGTGTGTCACATTGCCACATCTGCACTTGATGAACTAATCTGGCATGAACCTATTTAGGATTGTCACAAAGACTCCATGCTGGATGCACGACTGCAGGCAGAAGTGAGAGGCTGTTGTTCTGTTGTATTTTTATGTGAAGCACAAAGTATCATTTTTAAAGTCACGTGTGCATTCTTGTCCTCTGTGTCGCCCTAAATTGAACAGATTGAACTGGATTGTGCATCAGGACTCATACTATATATTATTATATTATACTATATTATTATATATTACATATTATTATATTCTGTTCAGATCCTCTTGGTGATCATCTGCTTCCTAATCCATCCCTTAACTCCCAGATGCCTCACTACATCTTTAAATCCAAGCCTAGTGACTGCACTAATGGTACTGATGATGTCACAGTGACATCACCGTGACCGGGACATCACTCAGCGCTGCTTCAAATCGTCACGAGCAGTAGCAAACACAACATTTGCCAATAACAAATAATTTTATACGCACAATGGACACAAACGAGTGAAGTTATTCTGTGGAGCTCGTTGCTGATAACAGCCGTACGTTGAGCGTTGACAGAGGATTACTTAATTACTCGAGGAGTGCATGAAATGAAGGATGAAAAGTATTTGTTTAGGTAAGATTTTGTGCGTGCGTCATCACCATTATTAAGCTTCAGTCACCCTGAGCCTTTAGTCTCTTTGAGATTAAGTTAACGCCCATCTCTTTGAGCTCTGCCAGATTGTTTTTAGCCGCCCTCGCTTCCTCTCTCCAGGTGATGTCCATCTCGCCTCTACTTAAGGGACACAGTCATTGGCCATTCTGTAATTTTTACTCTTGATCACCTGAGCTTGTTTTGATGTCTTGTACATGATGTGGTCATTCCATGTTCCATGTTTTAGTACCCTCCTGTTGGCTTTCATCAGAAGTTGTCCTGCTGCCATCAACATGGGTCCATTTTCGGGCCTGTGGGATCTGTATTTCTTACTTGACGCAACATGGTGTTTTTAATGGGGTGGAGTTGTCGGCACCGTGCCCAACCTGCATCCTTGAGGTCCAAGATGCTGAAAAGCTGGCCGACTTGGTTAAACCTGCCAGGTGCTAAGCCCCAGTCGGTGTAGTTTTCAGGGCCAGAGGCATGCATGCCTACCCACAACAACAAAGTGTTCTAGCAGGCAAAATACATAAAAGGTGTGTGTGTGTGTGTGTGTGTGTGACTTCTAGCTTCAACTGCATGGACTGGTTCCTGCTCCCTGCTGTCACAGACGAAATGATTGAGGAAGTTTCCAAAGCTACAAAGGGCCGCTTTGTAGGAGACCCCTCACATACGTATGAGTATTTTGAGGCTGCCACCGAGACCACAGAGGAGAAAGTGGTGAGTCTGATGCCACGTAATTTGTAACGGGATCATGATTCAAACATGGATGTGCCAAAATCCCCTCACATTTACCGTAGGTCACCCTGGACCCGGCACAGTAAGAGTCAGTAAAATGAATGACCGTGACGCAGTGGTTTGTATTGTTCATTCATTGAAGTGCACGTTACACTGTGCCTCTTAGAAATCCTGTTCAAAGAAATAGTAGACACGATTAGACGAAGATTTTTTTTTTTCTGCAACAAATCTGTTTTCACTCAGCTAAACGGCAGATGAGGTGTCAAAGTTTTTCTTTGGCGTGTTCATGTTCTGGTTCAAGGGGCTTTTCTCACAAATTTCCAGATTTCCGATGCATTTTCCTTTGTTGCAGTACAAAGTGAACGAAGAAAAGAGGCTGGCAGTCACCGTGCGTCAAATCGATGAAGAGGTGTCTGTGGTCCCGCGGGGTGCGTTCATCAAGAATCCACACGGCCTTGTGCATAAGAACCGAAGTTTCGATGGTAAATATGCAGTTTACTGTACAACATGCCATCTAGCTGCAGAAGCAAAAGCTGTATTAATGAAAGGAGGACTGAAGTGCAGATGTATGGTTTCTCACTCACTCCTTTAAGCTGATATTTACTGCCGCATGACCCGGATCATGGCGTTCATCTGTATTCATAAGTGTGAAGGGATACACTCAGTCGTTCATTTCTCTGACTGTGAGAAATAATATTTCATAAAGTATGTAATATCACATCTCAAAGAATATTTGGAAAATGTCCTTACACCGGTCTTGGTTGCAATTATCCGGTTCTGCGGGAGACATTTTCCGAGCTAAAAGGCCTTTTAGAAAGCTTGCAGAAAATTTACAAAAATAAACTAACATCTACACTCGAATAGCTGCGGCCTTTACCTCATTCAAAGCGGTCGCAACAGATCCTAGAAATGCTTTTTTTGGCTTCCACTTTGACCTGTATGGCCTATAATGAGAGAGCCCTGCTTCTTCAGCACCTTGTGACTTATCTGGCACACAACAAAGCCATGGCTGTAAGGGTTTTTTTGTTTCTCCATTTTTGGCCTGTTTTGCAAGGATCAAGCAGCATGACTGCCGCCGCATGGACTGGAAATTACCACCGCAGTAGTAGCTGCAAAGGAAGCGTTGTGGCATCTGTTAATTCACTAACTGTCAATGTGAATTTCTCCCCAGGTCTTCTGATTTCGGAGGCAGGAAAGCTTGACAGTTACCTTCACTTTGTTGAACCCAAGAATCTGAAGATGAAATCCGTCCTGGAGATGGCTGATCTCACTCCATCTATTGACTTCCTGGACACCCTGAGCGACGACATTCCTAAAGGTGAATCATAAATCACTTACCTTCGCTACCAGCTGGATGTTTGAATTATCATTATTAAAAGTGATTTTAAAAAAAAAACAACTACAACCAAAACAATAATCTCTAAATCTAATCCCAAAGTTATTGAGTGCAACTTGCAGGTGTTAATGAGGCTTTCTAATGCCAGTGGCATAAACGCAACCATTTGTGTTCAGCATCTCCAGCTGCTACACTTTATTATGCCTCAATGAGCTGTTTCAGCTCACATCATTATGATTTTTATATGATTTCAAAGAGGAAAAGCAACAAGGCATCCGCTTGGTTGATGAACCTATTGCACCGCCCCACCCTACATTTATCCAGCGAACTGATCCGTTTTGGATTCATCGCATAAAATACTCAACTCTACTGGGACTAACCAGAAGTGAAGAGGAGGTTAAATTGCCAAACTAGAATTATAATCCTTTTGATGTTGACTTGATCTAGACCAGATGTAATGTGTTTTCTGGGAATACATTGGATCATTGTCTCTTGACTCATTGTTGGGTTTTATGTGCAGCGGTCTAATGAGAAAATTGGAACTTATTCGTGGATTCCGTACCCAAATTCAGTATGTGAGTTTGGCCTTTGAGGGAAATATAGTATTACTGAGAAAGTAAGATTGATGGGAAGCAATAGATGTGAAAATAATCATCAGAAACCGAATAATGCATTTGTACTGTTTGAATTATGTTTTTGTTTTTGTATGTTTAAGCCAATTTCTCGGCAAGCCCAACAGCCTTACATAACTACATTACAGAACAAACTAGGTTTTTTATATTATTGCATTCCTTCTTTCCATGCAAGAAAATGTTTGTATATTGTTGAAACAAACAATATACAATCATCAAACAAACATATCCCTGTTGATTATTTGAGTACTGGTGGGAAGTTTAAAAATCTAATATATATTTAAATATTACATGATTTAGAAAATCAAACCTGTGGCTCAAAGAATAATCAAACATGGGTGAAAAGTTTTGTTTGGTACTAATTTTGTGTCTGTGTTAAGTTACAGCGTATTACAGTGTATTAGAGACATCTTTACCCCTCTCCATAAACACAGTTGTGGGGAGGGGTAAATTTATGAGACAAGACTCAAGAATGCCCTGGAGCCAGCAAATTGGACGCAACTGGCAAACACAGGACAGCACATACCGAATATGATGCAAGCAAATTATACTTTGGAACTGAGTTTAGTAATAAGGAAATTCTTCTGCTTTTAGCCCAAACTCATCATATTATCATTAGCATGCAGCATCTGAAACGACATTGGCATCAGCTTGGTCTATTCAGGAGAAAACACCACTTTGATTTGAACAAGGTGATAGCGTCTGTGCTCTTCATCTTCACTAACTTTCACATTCTGTTGATGCTGTTATTGATTGACTGCGTAGGAATTGCACATTTTGTACTCAAATGTACAACTTTTCTGGCTCACAAGTTTGTGAGTGAGTTATAAATTTACTCCTGCCCTCAGATTTTACAAATCAGAGATGGCCCTAATATGCTGTCGTAGCTGCAGCTGAACACCACTGTGCACGTGGGGGTTGTGTTTATACAAGTGCATGAGTGTGATAGACGGAAACATGGTTTGGTACTCACACCCAAAGTATGGAGGAGCTGTCTGATTGAAGAGAGCTCAAATGTTTCCTTGAGCTTAAATGGATGTCTGCAATGTCTCGCTCCAGCAAACACTACCCAGCTACCCCGGTGCCACACTTGCTGTGGCCTTGTTAGCTGCAGACTGCTGACTTCGCCGAAAAGGAGAGTTAAAATCTTCTAAATGAGACTCTGGGGACAATGTGGTATGCTGTGTCCCCATGAAAAGACAAGTGATTTTGTCTGAGGCCCCAGATTTGACTCTCCGCCCCACCACCTTCCACCCCCTTGGAAACTGTTTCCACCTCCTGATTTATGGCATTGGATGTTACATTGTGCATGTAAAATATGTAAGAAGGTTCAATGACAGGAAAGCATTGCGAAACACATTTACCAGAAACATTGCCCTTAGCAGAAATTCATGTCACGGTTTGTTTTCATAGTAACAGATCCAGCTTTTTCTGCACAGTTCTGTGGTCATTTCTTGCACTCGTGGTCGTACCTTCCTGCCATGGAAGCTGTCAGAGCAGTGAGTGAAGATGATGCCTGTTGTATTCCATTCAGTCATAACCATGCACTCTGACTCAGCTGACAGCCGCCTACGGAAAGAGCTGTGCAGACCCAAGACACACAGCACTTGGCTAAATTGAATGTTTATGCTAAAAAAAAAAATCTGAACCAAGCATTTCAGAAACTAAAAGAGAGCTGAAGATATTTTAGTAAATATCATCTTGTGTGTTTTTGTGTAGGATCTTGGAGCCTTCAGTTTGAATGGGCCAGTAATGTCTGTGTGATTCGTAGCCTCTTGTGGCTCGGACTGACCTTCTTTCACGTGCCAATGACATCTCAGCATGGATACATCTACATCGGCGATGGGGCTAAGAATTTGGATCTTCCTTTCATGTTATAAAAGAGCCAAACTTATCACTGGCCCGTTCTAACTATTATTCATATTTCTGTATTAACACCAAATGGTTTATGTTTCACAAGATTTGTCCCTGAAAACGAATAAACAAGAGGAAGAAGTGCAGGGCTTTTGGTTCCAATTTGTTGACAGGCATAAAAGGATTTCCCATTCTGTAAATACATTTGAGCAGCAGAATAAACAGACATGCTTTATTTCCAAAACTGTGTTTCCTTGTATATACAATCAACGTACCACCTACATGGAAGCTGTAACACTGACCTAGTTGCTATCCACAGAGCTGTCAAAAGTTCATTTCAAGGGCTTTTTCAGAGACCAGCTGGGATCAGGATGTTCATTAAAACTGTGCTGCAGCTTAATAAACAAACGTCTTGGTCTTTTCCCAGGGCGAGAAGAGAGAGGTCAGTATGTTTAGTGGTGGATTCATCAGGCATTCTGTCTCAGTGTTTTATGTGAGTGGGTTTGACGCCATAACGCACGTTGTTCCTGAGTGCAGGGTGGCCAACGGCCATGCGCTTTTTACACCACTTCAATCCGGTTTTGTAGATGGGCTTCACAGAGTCGATGGACCAGCGAGTCAAGTATCTGCAAAGTAAAACAAGACAAGTTTGTTTATTTCGCAGTGTTCAGACGTAAAAGCAATTCAAAGCGCGTTAGGCATAAACACTTACAGATCACAAATCAAAAAGAGAATTACAAGGAAAGCAAAGAGTCAAAAAATACAAAATGGAATAAAAGCAATGAAACAACACCTTTATCTTTATCTCTTAAACATCTTAACTATGAATCCTGGACTTATGTCTTCAAAATGAAAGTATCTTAGAAATATGTTTATATTCCCTCAACATTTAAGTTTCTTCAAAACATTTGGAATCCAGGACTTATCTCTAATAATTATCCCGTGTATCAGTCCCTAGAACACCACTGGGCATTCATGTAAAAGTTTTGTAGATAAAATCGTGAGAATCACACGTACTGAAACGACCTCTTTTTACAAACATGTATATCTATGCAGACACACGTGAACGTCAAACCACCTGTTGAGCTGTGGTTTGGGCCTCTTCAGGACGTGGCCTTCTGGAAGTTTGGGTTTGTGATCAGGGAGTAGGCCTTGAAAAAAGTGGGGAAAAAAAGGGGGCATTCCTTTAGCGACCACAAACACTTTGTTTCAAAATCAGTGACAAAAGAGAAGTTAATATGACTTGAGCAGAGAAACAAATTTGGAGAAGGGAGTAGCACAAACCTGCTCTGTGAGCTATCTGTACACAAATGGCAATTTTGCGATGTTCCTCTGGACAGAGACCTGTGATCCTCCTGGGCAACATCCCTCCATCGGACCGGATGAATTGACTGAGCAATAACACATCCTAGACGAAAAAACAAAAAAGGACCCTTACATACAGTAACACCCTTGCTCATGGAGCTTTCTTCATGTAAATTTACATGCACACTGGGGTACAGCAGCTTGTCTGACTACAAGCCTGACAATTTGATTCTGGAATGAAAGCCTAGAGCACAGATGGGATCTGCTGGGCCTCTGTGAAACCTGGCTAAAAGATAATGACTTTATGACACTGATTGAAGCCTCTCCTCCTCCTAGCTATATTTCTGCTGCTGCTGGACGGACTTCCAAAAAGGTGGTGGTGTACATTTTATTTCTCATTTAATCTCTCATTCTCACTACCAATAGCAGCCATTGCACAGATTTCTCTTATGCATCACAAATGCTACATCCAGCAGAGTCTGTCAGTATGGATTCCTCGCAATCTGGTAAATGACTTTGCATTAATATTGTACAGTTTACCGCCATCCTAGCCCATATTCTAAATTTTAGGATGAATTTTCCACATATATTGCAGACAGGGTGACAATATCATCATTTTAGAGGACTTCAATATTCTCTTTGACGGTGAAACAGTTCGCTGCACTTGGGCCTTCTCCGCCCTTACTGACTCAGCATGTTTCTTGCAATATGTGGTCTGATGTTAGACCTTGTCCTGGACCATGGTCTCAGTCTCAATAATTTAAAAATCATCCTTAATTTGCCCACGTTATCTGCCCACTCTTATGGTCTTTCAAACTGAAGGAATCACCTGAGTCAAAGACAAAGCTAATGCCTTCTATTATCCCAGGCTTTGAATAGTCTAGATCTCTGTCAGCTCACTGGATAGGTTAACAGTCCTTGTAATCTCTGTATTACACGATATTTTGGGGTCCACTGCTCCTTTAAAACAAATACCTTGTAGCTGCTTGTTACCCCCGCTAGTTTACAAGAGACCTGTTCAGTTAAACAGAGTTGCAGACAGCTAGAACATAAACTGGCCTCAACCTAGCTCTAGGTTTTCCATCTTGCCTGGTCAGATGGTTTACTAAAATAAAAAGTAGGCCATGTCCTCTGCTGAATCAACTATTTCTCAAAACTAATGTATGCTATGAGTTGCACAATTGTCAAATAAACCAGTAGCCAATTTTGCTTCCTAAATTTCAGCAAATCACTACGGGTGGTGGTCTAAATAAAAGAGATGGCCAAAATAAAGGAGGGAATTGAAGACTGAGCACTGAGGGCAGCAGCAGCCTCGGCTGTAACAAATAAGTCTCCGCCTTGCTCCATCAGTCATTCTGTTTGACAGTCTCTTTTAAAGCCATGACTTCCTCTGCCAGCTAAACTCTTTTTAAGAGTTCTGCCCAACCTTGGTGCTCATCTACTCAGTATTATGAATTACTCTCTTTCCATGGGGGTCGTGCCTGCTGAATTTAAAACAGGTTTATCAAACCTCCAAATCTGAATACCCGACACAATGTTAGACCAAACTCTCCTCGAAGATCCTTGAACGTTTAGTAGCTGATCAGCACGGACCAAAGTAACAAATGATCTGGTTCTTACAGCCAACTTGGTTCTTAATCCACCTTGATTTGAGTACAATGATTTACACAGTGTATCATAATATAATACTCATCATTCTCTCCTGGTATAGATTCCATCTGACAAATAGTTTCCATTTTGTCGCACTGACTGACACCAGATCGTTGCTCTATTCTAATGTTTGAAGTTCCAAATACTCAGGGGTCGCCAAGTCTGGATGACCCAGTATTTCCTGCTTCTGAATGTTGGCAAGACTGACTAAGATTGTCTCTTGAGAACATTTCAATTATATTTTATAACGGTTCCATCAATGTTCTGTTAAAAACCTAGGAATAGCTTTTAATTCAGACCTGAATTTCAACGGTAACATTCATCATATTATTTGCATTGCATACTTTCCCCTCTGAAATTAAGTCAGGATCGGCGTTGGTAAATACTGATGAACTAATAACTAATTCATGCTGTTGTCACAACAAAACTTAACTACTTCAATGTCCTTTTTTAATATTAAGATTCCTCAGCCTTGCAAAATCATAACCAAAACCAGAAAATCTGAACATACCAGTACCAGGAGAGACAGTGATACAGGATTATACATATAAACTTGACTGGTCTTGACTAGCAACATTGGCAGAGTCGGTGAGGAATGCGGCCGCCTGAAATGATAGAGTCTGTGCCATAAAGGTGGGACGTGTTGACAGTTTGATCAGGCAGACAGCTCTGATTCACAGCGAAAGAAAGAGAGACAGAGGTGACGGCGTGACAGTAGTAAATTAAAATAATACATTTGTCACATGCCTTTTCCTACTCTTGTTTACTTTACATCAAAGGTATTTCTCAGGTAATAATCCAGTGTTAGGCATAAGCAGCCGATCACATCACACTGACTATTAAAGCAGCAATTTTCACGTTGGGATGCTTGAATATGTGTGACTGCAAATAGAAAACCTGTGAAAGGTCTTTCAGGGGATATAAACCATATTGTATAATGCAGTGACATAAACCAATATCTGCTAAAAGCCTGTGAATGCATTTACATACTGTGTAGTTGTATTTGTTCTGCAGATTCCATCTGTAGATAGGGCACTTGGCTGAGGGGTTTGGAGGTTGTGCTCCGACTGGAACGTCTAATATTTGTCCCTCAATCTGAAAAAGATTACAAAGATGAAAAGCAGTATCCAATAAGATGTTGCAATTTTTGTTTTTGTTTCCCCAAGTGTTTGTTTCCTAAAATTTTACAGATTTCTTCTTTCAAACAAACATTGACCTCTAGTGTTGTTTTGTTACGACTATGCAGTGAGAGAAAGGCTTTTAATTTGATTTTTTACTTCACTACAGCATGTAACTGTTAATTTCAGTGGTGTTCCAATGCAATTGAATTGTTCTAATTGTGTCTCCTGTGGTCTAACACAGCCTTTCATTACTGTCAATATTCACCACTGACATTGTGACCATCTGACAATTATCAGTGCTGTGGAAAATTCTACAAAACTTGAATACAAGATCAAAAAAATGCATTTCAATTTAATGCAACAAGACTTGGTATGATTAAATTATTGGTGGACCTAATTTGTGCCTTGGGTTTGCTGTTAATTTTGCCTTATAGTATCAAAGAATATCAAATGCACTTGTCTGTTAACACTGATGTATCATAAAGTTTTAGAGAAAATTATGGTGGTGGGGGAGTAAATAAAAAGTAAGCGTTAGTATAATGGATGTGACATTTTTTGTTCTTTTTAAATAAGAATCTCAATATAAACATAAATTTAATGCCCTTTCCACTTGATATACTCATTACTGGGTTATTAAAGTAATTTTGTATTTGTGTAGAAATAATTTCTAATAAAATACATATAATAAATGTCAAACCATGCAACCAGTGTGAGATTTGCAATGTCAAATCATTTAAACAATATTCCAGGTATATTATGTTGAAGATAAGATGACTTCAATATTCTATGACACACAATACACACTAATATTCGGGTGCTTTTGCGCACTTTATCCCACATTCTGTGTTTTGATTAATATATTCTGTCCCTTAATAGTCTCATAACATAATCTAAGTGTACTTACAGTTGATGTTTGGCCATCTTTCTTCACCACCACTGTAAAATAAAAAGTGCACAAGGTTACACCAATTTCTTTTACGTAATTTGTTCACACCACATGAGGAATACATATGACTATGGTGCAAAATAATAACGTTATCATTAATATTAAGGTGCTTATCAAGCGAAGAACAAACAATTTCGCAATGTTTCATTCAAAGTAATTCAATGTGAAGATTCTAATGGAAACCTAAAATTCATAAATTGTGAATTGGTATTACAGTAGTGGACAATGTTAATGTTAGCATTATGTGACGTTATGATGGCTTTGATAGCTAGCGATGCTATGATCTGCTACATGTAGAAATTTGTACAAAGGTTTCACCTTGGCGGATCCCTCTTCTCTGAAGGTTTAAAGTAGGCGGCTGGGAAACATTTAACCGTTGTAAAACACTGACGTTACTACCATTAACAGCTGGTTTTAAGCCTCCTAAAGCGCTGCACACGGACCTCAACAACCTGCAGGTGGCCATCTTGAATTCTTGACCTTCGTCTTCGTCGCTTCCTCACTGATGATATCGAAGAGACTAAAACTGGACAGCGACACTCATGGTGAGAGATAGGTACTACATCATGGGAGGAACGGACAACTAAAATACAAGATCAGTAACACATGTAACCACATCTGTTGTGGTTTTGGAAAAAAAGAGCAAATTTGTTTTCAAATGAAGATAAATGTATTAATAGCTCTACAGTTCTTTATCAAAATGAATGAATGAATGTTTAAATCAGATATAATAAGAAAAAAGATATAAAAAGACAGAATATTTATTCCAGCATAATAGTGGCTCCCCATGTTTGGTGACAAGGATAAAAATACTGAACAGTGAAACCATGATCAGCAAATCTGATCAAGAGGAAGAGCATTTCCTTTTTTCCGCCAAGGTGGAACAAGAGCTTCTCCTTGATGTATAGGAATTTATGGAAATTATTAAAACAAAGGCAACATTGCTGAAGAAAAAAATGATAAGAGACCTGGCCCAGAGCTGCAAGGGCTGAAATTATTCAATGTCAATTTTCTTGAAATTTAAGATGTTAGGGGCCAGACATTCAATCAGCTCGTTAGGTTAATAAAAATTCATCCAGATATCCTATATATGTTGAAAGATTGAAATGGTATATATGGAGAAATACTATGCATGGACAAACATGCCAGTGCAGGACAAATTGTAAAAGTGTGTGATGAAAATGCAATGTGACTGCCTTTGTTTAGATAAACTAAAGTATAACAATGACAGGGTCACAATTTTCATTTCTCTCCTCACGCCATCAGTCATCAGTTGAAAGGAGAAGGCACAGAGAGGCACGGCGCAGGAACATGCTCAACCTTTGCTGAAAAAGCCAAACAATGCAGCTAGATTCTTTCCTCCCAGCTTGATGTTTGATAGTGTTATCATGAGAACACTGGGCCTTTGTCTAAACTGCCAAATTTTTTCAGTCACGATTATTTTATGGATTCAGCAGTTTGCGTGAAGAACCCCTAAAGGAGGCATACTCCGACTACAAACAACAGGTCAGATTACAGCAGTGTCAGGTGAAGGCCAAGATGATCAATTATCAGGTGACTTCACTCCGAGGTGCGTCTGGGTGTGTCAAGATGCAAGAAACACTCAAGAGCAGACAAGATGTCGAATAATCCAAAGTTTATTAGAGCCAAAATCAAGTCCATAGAGTTAAAAATGTAGCCAGCGTACAGGCAAAGATCAGAACCAGGAAGACGCAGCAGAGGCAGAAAAATCACAATCCAAAACAGGAAATGGGCAGAGCCGAATGAAGCACAACACTTAACTGCAAAGTGAGTCAGGCTGATGGAAAATGGGCAATTACAGACAGCTATAGCTCATGGCAAGTAGTACACAGAAGAGCATAGAAGCTGGAGAAGAATAGCTGTGACCAGTTTGGCTCCCGACCCATTTCTGAAAATAAGACGGTAAAACTGCTCCATTCTGCCATAGTAATATTAAATGTTCCCACTTCACAAGATGTTTCTATTCTATCTGACATAATTAGCTTGCTTGCTCCCTGGAGGTGTCGAATTGTATTTCAGTTGTTCAAGCATCCTGTATTTAGTCATTTTCTTTTAGTCCTCCTGAGGTGCTCTGTCCGATCTGAGAGAATAGAAAAGGTAGATAGACTGATCAAGGTGATGGGGGCGCCTGGGTATACAGTCGTCTCCTCCTCCTCCTCCTTTCTGGTCTTGGTGGTAGGGCATTTGCTGGGAAACAAAGCAGACAAGCGGATCAACATTTTATCATTTAGTTAATATGACTCAGAGGGCGGTTTAAGTTTATTAATTTCTCATTATAAGAAAAACTGATTATTTCTTACCGTGCGATGCTGGTGCTATGGATGGGGGCAGCTTCAGCAGTGCTTCACAAAAACAGGCTCCCATCTCCTCAAGCTCTCTGGTACCAATCTGATAACCCTGGAGGAAAGAGTTGTACACACAGGAAAGAATATATTATAGTGCAATAAAAATCTCTCACCACAGCACCGGTGGAGGAAGGAAGAACATCTAAACCTGGCATAGTCATAGAGATACGCAAGCACAATTGACTAGACAGTCTTTCCTGCACATCGGGACAAATACTTTTACACAAACAAGTGGGGCGGGGCCTAATCAGGGCCAAACTCACAAAACTGGCAGTTTGTTTTATCAGATGTTGACGTCGGTTAAATTCAAAGGAAGGTGATCCAGGTGGAATATATGTTGTACTGTCTGTACTCTGTAAATAGACAGACTGTTACCTTATATTTCCCCTGGTTAAAGCCACAGAATGTGCTCTCCATTGTATAGCTGCAGTCCACTCCGATTTCTCTAAAGACAACCACACGGGCAGTTGACCTCTTGGCACGCACCACAACAAAACGGCAGCTTTCCATGCTGAAAGCTGGGGCAATACAGGACAGGATCTTTGGAAAGTCCTGACAAAAATGTGAAATAGAAAAAGAAAGAAAGACAGCACAAATTACATTTTTAAACTGTTTTCTTTGCCTTATTTTTGTTTGTCCACTAAAGGGTTTCTGACCATTAATGGCCGGTTTAATAGATGTGATAGGGATTCAATCCAATAAAACTTCCATAATAAACATTGTCCAGATACAGACCATCTTTTCTGAATTACCTAAAAATTTGTTTCAGTGAGTTCAACACCATTAATATCCAATATTTCCTTATCTATTTACTTAATTAGAGAGGATCACCTGAACTGTCTTTTCTTGGCTGCAGCCGTACATGAAGACATTCTTCTTTGTGGAATGACCATGGTAGTCACAGAAAATCTGTGCACACACATACACACACACGCACACATTTGTGAAATCATATCCCCTGCAAAAAGAATATCCCACTTAATCCAAGCCGCTGGCAGGTTTTGGTGATGCTCATTATTCTGCCTTGGTGCAGTGTTTGCAAGTTTGCTAGGGCAAGTTTTGTTTTGAACTACAACAACAAACTAAGGTTACTGTGGTTAAGACGTACAAACTAATGAAATGTGTACTTTGAATATCCAGCTAAGTAAACTCATACCATTGGTGCCCTTTGCATGACTGCAAGGTACTGCAACAGTCCCTTTGTGTGGAAGATGGTGGGGTGGCGCTCACGGATGGGATTCATCCACTGACGATTCAAATCCTGTCCGCTCAGGGAATAACGAGTACTACAGCAGACGGAAAATGGCCGAAGGAAAGAAGGATACAGAATGGGAGAGAACTGAGCAACAGCTGGAGGATTTTAAAACTGATAACTGTACAGGCATATTGTCTCCTTGTGTCATGTGGACATTGCTAGGCTTACTTCCCATTGATAACCCCATCAGGGTTAAGCATGGGGACGATCTTGAAGATGTAGGTCCCCCGGAGTTTTTGGGCCTCTGGTGTGCCGCTCATCAGGAACAGCAGCGTTCCTTTCATCACCCAGCTGCTGTTTGTTTCTCCTGGGTGCGCTCTGGCACAAAGGAAAATCAATGGACGATTTCCTTTAGAGAGAACAGCACAAATGTGCAAAGTTGTGACAGATGGAAAAAAACAAACAGCCAACGTCCTAATGCCACTGCTTTAAAAGGCGTTACATAAATAAACTCGCTCACTCATAAGACCTCATAGTTTTCCATTGTCATTTTCCTGAAGTCTTCCGACTGGGAAGGTGATGAAATGTTCCAGTTTTTCAGGGACGTGCAAGATCTCTGCAGAAGAGATTTCTTCACTGAGGCCCACACAGATGCACTTACTGAATTGACAGATGTGGTCACTGGAATTGGACTCAGGCATGGCAGTGATGGTGAGAAGGGGGCAGGGGTTTCCTCCCAGGGTGTGGCACAAGACATCCTGTCTCAGGTAGATCTGGGGAGTCCTCAGAGCTTCCAGTTTTGACAGATGCATCTGGTACATGAGGACAGTAGAAAAAGACGCAGGGGTCAGGTGGTATTATATGAATGGTCCCGTTCAAACCATTCCTCCTTTACAGTCAACACAAAGGTGCTACAGGAACAAAGGGAATCCTCATAACAGAGATAAATAGGATTGATTTGAAGATGGGTATTATCTCTAGAAAAAGACTGTTTAAATGTGATACAATGGGAGACTAGTGCATCAGTAGAGAACTCCCTGGTTACAACTCCTTGCCTTTTTATTTTGTTTCTGCTTTGTGCTGCTTCAGCGTGGTGTGTGTCCTCTTTTTATATGGTGTGTGTGACATTTTATATGCATCATATGCCTCTTTGTTCTTGTTTTTATTCTGTTTTCAAAGTGTAGCACTTAGACCTTAGCAGAACCTAAAATATGCTATGATTATTATTTTAATTATTATTTTAATTATTACCTTTAGGGTGGAGTACGTGTAGGGGTAGTGATAAGCGAAGTAGCAGACATCGTTGGGGTGGTCAAAATCGACACTAAAGGTCAGTGTGTAATTGGGCTTTTGTCCAGCACTTTTCCCCCTAAAGTGGTTCCTAAGGAGGAAAAGGTTTATTAAAGTATTTTAAATGATACCAAGGTTCTGAATGCACTGACATGCCGTGCCGGATGGACGTACTTATAGTAACGAATGTCTCTTCCACTTCTGATCCAACACGGCCTGCCGCTGACGGCCTCCTGTACAGAGTACATGAGCACCTGCATGCCTTCATCACACACAAGAACAACAACAACAACAACAAATCACACCTTGAAATTAAGCATTTACATCAGAGATCAGTGCTTGATTAAAGAGAGTAAGTCAGTCGGAGAAGGACAAACCAAATATGAATTGGTTGGTGGACTCCTCCAGATTGACGAAGTTGAAGCGGTAAGTGGTTTCAACCTTCATCCTGCTCACTTCAAAGTAGAACCAGTTGATGCAGTGAGCGCTCTCAGCGTGTGTGTTTAACAGGAGGTCATACTCGTGTCTGCACAATCAAACATAATACATAAATAAAATAACTGTGACTAATTTACAACTGATTTAACAAAAGCCACTGTACTGATATGTAAATGTTTACTTCCTGACTTGAACTGCCATCATCAGGTTGCCGGACTCGAAGCGAGAGTTGAACTTTAATGATTCAGTATCATCTGTGTTCTCCTGACAACTGACAACACACAAATTCCAGAATTCAGAAAGGAACTAAGGAAGGCCCAAAGCCCCCGTATGTGACTACAGTCAGACAGACTCACCTGGGTTTGTACAGGTCGTAAACGATTTTATGGAACATATCTTTGGGATTCAACCTGACATCATCGAGCGGCGTCTTCTCCCTGTTACGTCAGAAGTGCACATGTAAAACAATAGATTTTCCACAACACCTCATATACTTTCTTTGGAACTTTCTTTCATTTCTACCACTGCATTTGATCGTTTTTAATTCCTCCGTTCTAAATCAATCTCACTTTGGTTCTTCATCCGTCTCCCACAGCGGCTCCGTAAAAGGCGGGTGAATGTGGCCTTTGTAGTCTGGGTACGCCCTGTCGGTGTATTTGGATAAAGAACGCGTTTCCTTCACCATCTTCATGTACAGATCGGGGTCGTGCAGCTGGAAGAGGGGAGCTGTGTCTGGTAATTTCAGAACTGTTCCTGTATCCTTCAGAGATTCTGAACCGCAACTTGAACCTCGTGGGCTGCTGCCCTCTCCCACACTGATATCCAAAACCCTTCCTCCTCCCATGTCCCCCTCGAAAGAGACGTCCTGATAAACATGTGCAGGAGGGACAGGGGACTGACTCAGCTGTCCTTCAGGATTGCAAACTTGCTGCGAGCTGAGTCTCAGGAGTTGCTCTGGCAACGGGGATTGAGCTGGGGACTCCTGGAGGAATTCAACATGTTGTTAAAATACATTTTCATCGATTTTACACATTGGTTCAAGAACTGTAAAGCAGTTAGTTCAAATGATGTTAAAACTATACTCCATGCTGACCTGGAAGTCTTCATTAAGCTCTAGAAAGAAGCTCTTATACTCCCTCTCCAATTCTTTGAAAGGTCGTCTCTTTTTACTGCTCATCGCGTTATCATCGTGACTTGACCTCCGGTACTTCAGGGCTGATCTGACCGCCAGTATAGGCAGATTACTCTCCAAACAGTTATTTTTGACAAGAAACAAGGTGTTGTCCACGTCCTCTGAGGGACACTCCTTGGGAGAAAACCAGACAGAAGGCGCTGTGTAGAAGAGACTGATGCTGTGAGTGCAGTGTGTGTGTGTGTGTGTGTTTGTGCTGTTTTACCTTGACATCAGGATTCTCTGAGGCCTGGGCTAACTTGCAGAGTATACTCATCCTACCAGCCTTTAATAAAGCATCCTTGGCTCCAGCTGATCTTGGTGATGATCCTGAAACATACCAACAGTCTTTTGTGACTGTCCACAGAATCCTCTTCATTATTGCACGAAATTTAGGTGCAATGCTAACAAGACAAGACAATCGTACAAGGCACAAAGGCATTCTTCACCTTGTGGACAGCAGCAGACAAAGAAAATAACAAACACAAGCAAAGTGACAGTGGTGACGCAGGCTGAGGTCAGCTGTCTGGTTCTTTTATTAGAACATGACATTTTTGCTGTTTTATTTCTTATCTTTAGCACTCATTAACACCAGCATCTCAAAATGCATCATAGTGCCCTAGGATACTTATGTCAGATGTAATATTTGCAATGTACTGTAAGGTATGATTTGGTCAGTGTGTAGTAGTGTAGTGTATAGTTTTTTTGTTGGTAAATACAGTTAAATATATTCAACCACAGAAATATGTTAAATTAAGTATGTTTGAATGTAGTTATGTGTAGTTAAATACTTAAAAATAAGTTGTTTTGTTCAATAGTTTTGTTCGACTCATATTTCATATATTTTCTTGTATTTTCATTCTGTTCTTGTTTGTGTGTTTGTTCTGGATTTTGCTTGTTTTTCTGCCTGCACTTTTGAGCTGTTGTGAACATACGTGAAGGAACTAAACCAACACCAACACAATGTAAATCATTCACGAGATTCAAGCAGGTTTTCAAACTTGAACAACACTGTGTTCAGCAAATTTGTAGTCCGGTGATGCCAATTTTGATGAAATCTGTGATAACACACCACTATAATGCACCCGTGAATAGAGACAGACAGCTGCTCACCTGACCACAGCGGTGCTCGTCCTGTTGTATGGCACAGTGGCTGTATCAAAGTTTTCAACTTTCTTTCTCAGCCAGGGAAATATTCAGCCCTTTGCATGCATACAAATTAGAAAAAAGCAGGTCAGCTGCAGTAAATGTGCCGTTTATTTATCACTTTGCTGCATTTTTAGACATCGGTCCACTTGAGCACTAATAGAGTTGAGCAATGCTTTTTGAGTTTATTTTAAAGCTTCATAAACAGGCATGTCTGGATATAGGAATCATTCTGAACACAGAGAAATCAGCAAACAAAAGGAAAGTTTCCTCTACATAAGGCAACACCAGAGGTCGATAGCAGGATGTTGAATATATGAGAATACTGCAAAAAAAATCTGTTTTCTTAGCTGCCATTAACAATTTTTGAATGTCATTTGTGTCACGTGGTGGTACACATGACAATCATTAGTCCAGTATCAGAGACAGACCGTGTGTGTGTGTGTGTGTGTTAAATACCTTCAGAATATTGAGTTCCTCCTCAACGTGCAACGTTTCATGAAAAATGAAGGTGACATTTTAATTGGTCCCTGTTAAATCTAATGTGAAAGCTCCTGTTGGATGATGCAATTATGACAAGTGATGCAATAAATCTGTGATTTAGGCGTGCAATATGAAATTGACACACTACACACTCAACAAGAATGCACTCCTTTTTGACACACAGAGGCCTTATGGTATCATCTCGTGCTCCAGGACCTCCGCTTCAGGTAAACAATTAGTGCATCATTATGAATACAAAGGAGATTAAAAAGTACAGTGTCGAGTTAAGTCAAACTCTATACTATACCACATAAATAATAAATAAGCGGCCTCGTTGACTGCCATTACTCAGTGTTGATGCTAATTTTTGTCAGGACCCTCATCCTGGCTTGGAGTTGTGGTGAGAGGTCCCTGACTCCCCCAGCTCCTCTCTAGCACCCAGCAAGAAGAAATCTCTGGCGTCACCCAGGATAGGTATCGTGGTTGGTTATTGGCTATTCAACATTCACTGAACATTAAGCGTTTCCCCTGTATTTGACATGTTTTACACACATCACGTATTTAAAACCTCAGACCGGCATGACTACCATAAGGAACATCCATAGACTCTAAGCAAACATAGTCTGCCCACTAAAGAGGT
Organism: Brotula barbata; assembly: GCA_900303265.1. Taxonomy (NCBI): domain Eukaryota; kingdom Metazoa; phylum Chordata; class Actinopteri; order Ophidiiformes; family Ophidiidae; genus Brotula; species Brotula barbata. The sequence continues at coordinate 58,531 of OMNV01017064.1, forward strand.
CAGCATTTGTTGTTGCTACAGAATCTGATCTGATAGACCAGACCTGGTCTATCAAGTCTGGTCCACGAGATTGAAGACAAACCACAGCATTTGACATATCAGGCTAAAAAAAAAAATCGAATGAAATTACCTAAATTGGCTTTTATTTTGAAACGGTCGTGTGTGGCGAGTACGCTTCCTCCTGATATCGTTGATTGACAGACGTGAGTGACGTTTGACCTCTCGGCGTCGTCAGGGTGTTGGGTGTTGCATGTTGTTGCTGTTAAGCGCTAAAAAGCCGAAGATTGATGCTGGTTGTGTTTAAAACGTCACCGACTGCTGCGTATTTACAGTAAAAGTCTTTATTAGTTTGTTACGAACGTGAAGCTCCGTTAAAAGTCGGCAACTTGAGACAAAACACGCAGAGAAACACAGATATCTGTCCGAATGTGGAGGTGAATTATCAAAACAAACTCACGTTCTCATTTGTAAACAGTAGTGTGTGTGTGTGTTGGTCAGGAGATGTACCCGTTTTGTTTTTCTTGTATGTTGTCAAAGATTAAACAGGAATACAGGATGGGTTTAATCCAGGAGAGCATCCATGATGTTGTTCAATTTTGGATTACCTGTGTAATATTTCACATAATTTAATGTTCTTATTAAGATACTATTTGGAGTGTTTTTTAACATGATAAATGCTAAAGAACAACAGTAAACGCACAGGTTATTTTCTGTAATCTAATCTAGTGGTAAATTTACAGTGATGGGGTGTCAAAATTTGTTTGGGCCCCCGGCAACATTCTGTGCTTCTCATGTGGTCCCCTGGGGAAAAATAATTCCCCACCACTCAGATAGATGCTACTACAAGGGACCGTCTGAAAGTTACACACACGGTCATGCAAACAAAATATTCATTAAAAATCAACAGAAAGGAATTGTCCCATTCGTAGTAAGTCTATATAGATATGGATGGATGGATGATAGATAGATAGATAGATAGATAGATAGATAGATAGATAGATAGATAGATAGATAGAATGTCTCAAATGGCTTTACAGGCCAACACAACAACAGTTCCTCACCCTGCCAAAGCTCCCTAAGAAGACATGAACGATTTGAGAAACCCTTGAGATGTAGGAAAAATGCCTGAAATATCTTTCGGGATTAATAAAATATCTATCTCTACCTGCCTAAAAAGGAAGAAACCTCGGGAGAGGGGAATTTTATAGATTCCCTCTCCTTGAGCGGCCAGGTGTTCAATAGGAGGAGAAGGAATTGGAGAGAGAGGACAAACACAAGGCATAAATAAATACAACAAAATTGTTTACGGCATGTATATATATACTGTATATGTCTAAAATAAATATACATAAGTGCAGAGGTGTCTTATGTTCGAGTTCACGAAGGGCTGAAATAGACCATCATGGTCTTGTGGTGAGGAAGCATGACCCAGTTTAATGAGGTCCAGGATAGTCCGGAGAGGAGGGGGATGGGAAAGGTCGCAGTGTCCAGCAGTGGTGCGGTGGGATGAAATCCTGGGGGCCCTGCGGCGGAGGCATCCGAGGGCCCCCTGAGGTGGAGCTGGGCGGATAAACAGCTGTGGTGATTATTTCCATTTGAAAGGAGCGGTCAGATGATACATTTGTTCAGGAAATCACAAAGTTACTTTCTGGACACAGTTACAAATCCGTCTGTATTTCAGCCATGAAGTTGAACATATTTAATAACAATTTGCAACAGTTTTTCAGGCACTAATCGATTAAATGTCCGTATTACGTTAGCCTGGATTCCATCGCCTCCTGACTGTAGTAGTCGGCGATATTGTTCAACCCAGACACCACACAGCAGCTCAGGTAATTCACATCTTCGGTCATCAAGTCTGCGGCCTCGGACCACTTATCAGAGGTGATATCGTAGAACTCGACGTTCCATTCCACGTCACAGGAGCCCATGCCCCCAACCACACAGAGACAGTTGTCGACAACGCCGATGCCGAAGCAGTAGCGTGGCGTCATCATGGAGGGTACCGTATGCCAGGTGTTGGTCTCGGGGTCGTAGGCCTCGGCGCTCTTAAGGGGGTTTTTATGCATGTAAGTAAAGCCACCCACCTATGGGAGGGAAGAACATTGGTGAATGTACTGTGGCGTTTCTCTTGAGCAGGAGAGTTTCGGGTACTTACTGCATAGATGTGGCCAGCGAGCACAGCCATGCCGAGTGAAGCCCGGCGGGCTTTCATGGAGGCGATCAGAGTCCACTGGTCGGACTCTGGGTTGTAGTGCTCAGCTGAAGACAGCGCCTCAGGTCCATTTATACCACCGCAGATATAAACCTGAGGGTAAAGACGGTAAAAAGACCAAATACAGGAAATCACAAGAATTGATCAATAGTTGTGTGGAGTGGGAACATTGAATACTATTGTAGCTGTTTTGTTGCTATTCACAGTCTTGCTCTAACTTCTGCACTCTCCCTGCGCTCTTACGGCTGTTATAGCTCCACCCACCTTGCCGTTAAACGACGTGCTGCTGGCCTGGGATCTCCTCCTGTTCATAGGGGCGATCTCCGTCCACCGGTCACTTCCTGGATCGTAACACTCCGCCGTGTTGAAGTACAAGTTCCTGTATCCGCGGCCCCCCATGGCATAGATGCGCCCTTGTAACGCCGTTATGCTGGCCCAGTTGCACCTCCTGTTCATCGGCTCTATCCGCTGCATGAAGCGAGTGGCCAGGTCACAGCGACATCCATTAAAGCCCCAGATACCAACGCAGTAAACGAAGCCGCTGATGAAGACCACGCCCTGGAAACTGTATACTTTCTCCAGCGTTGCCACATTCATCCAGTGGTCAGCACGGACGTTGTACGCGTCGATGTAAGTGCTCATGTCGCTTTGGATGAAGCCCAGTAGTATCTCACGGGGCAGGCGTGGACAGGCCTCCGGGGGTATGGATTCATATAAATACATTTGTTTATGCAGTCTCCTCTTCTTGAGCATCCGGATGAACTGTTCGGCCCATTCGATAAGAAAACAGCATTCGTTCATCACCAGCTCGTTGTTTTTCACGTTGTTGGTGAAGTACTGCAGGGTCATCGAGGCCAGTCGAACCTAAAGAGACGAGGAGAATCAGGAACACCTTTGGTTGTGGATTTAAAGCGTCAGCAAAATCAAATGTTTTAAATCTGGATTCATCTTAGTTTGAAACCATTCTTGTATACTGACTTTAATGTTATCTGCTTGTTGCATATTAAACCTAACGTTAATGTATGACGATAAGAAACTTTCAAGACACATAATGACATATTTTAGTGGGGAAAATGTTTTGGTTTTGGTTGCCTTGACAGTGGGATAACAAATTAAAGAAAGTTTGTTCATCCTTTGATTTGCATTTACCAACCAACCATTCTGAGTAGAATCATCAAAAATGGAACTATATACAGTATATATTGGGTGCCATGCGGCCTTGGCTTACCCGGCTCAAAAGTGCATAGATGTGTCCGCTGCGCTCCTCCGGTGAGTGGTTGATCCAGCAGAGGACCGCCTCAAACACAGTGCCCTCCTGCTTCACATAGAGGTGGTCATCCTCAATGATTTCAATCAGCTCATTCAGAGAGAGCTGCAGGAACCCCGGGGAGGCTGAAACCTCTCCAAAGTGATGCAGGATGAAAAGGAGGAGCTCACGTTTCACTTTGGGACAGTAGTAGTAGTTCTGTAAAAACTGCCATATGCCAATGCAGTTCTCTGTGGAGAGCTGCTGGACCAGGAATTCCCAGCAGACTTTTATGAGGCCCATGACGGCAAAATAATCTGCAGTGACGAAAAGCTCCCAGACGTTCTGCTGCGTCACCAGGATAGAGTTGTTGTAGGCAAACTGGATGATGAGTTGCATTATGTCAGGTGGCACATGGGGGAAGTCAAATTGCTCATCTTCTGGAGACGACCATCGGGTGAAGAGAACTCTGTTGGTCAGGATGAAAATAGTGAAGTAGATTGAAAACTTTAATTTCATCTCCATCTGGATACTGACCGTGACTACAGATGGAAAATGCAAATTTACTATTGCACACTATTACAGTTTATTTGTACATTTTCACATACTAAAAATGTGGCATCAGAACAACTTCAAGTTGTTATACACACACACACACACACACATATATATATATATATACTAAACTACATATGGCACTCAATTTCCTTAATTAGCAAAACAATTAATGAAGCCAATTTGGGTACTTTAAGAGGAAACAGCAGCAGTTGAGAGTCCTCCGTATGGACAGCACGTGATGTACAGTGATGTTAGTATACTCACTGGAAGTACTCGCTGCTGTCAGATAGGATGTTCTTGTTGATAAGAAATTTCACATCGCCAACCGTAATCAGTGCATCACAAAGTTCCTGGTGCTCATTAAACGCTGAGCTTGGATTATTTGCCATGTTATCATTATGTCAGCTTGTCTGTGACAGGCTGTTACTTGTGTTGTTGTTGTTGTTGTTTATTGGCAAATGGCTCATCAGTTTTAGGCCATTAAGGCCTTTTCACGTTATTACAATTTTAAGTGGCAATATTTATGATGTCATTGCACACTTGATGAGGTCACAAATCCTAATTGGAGTGTCAGTTGTCTGTCATGCTGGTATCACGGCTGGGTGAGGATGAGGTCACAGCAAGCAGAAGCTCGTGTTTCTCATCAGAGAAAGAGAAAGAGGTCTGGAGTCCTGGTTGCACTGATCTGCAAAAATCCAGGAGCACACACCTATAGTTGGGCTTAAGATCAAAGTATTCAGGTGATAAGACCATTGTTTTTTCCAAATCTGTGGTCTACACTATACACGAACAAACGCAACACGGTTGGGTTTGTGAGTTGAGTGTGCATGTTCTCTTCAAGCAAGAGAACATCAATTTCATGTGAGGGCAGAAGGAATGCTGCCTCAAATTGAATGATGGTGCTTGACATCTACCATAAAAGGATTAGTATGGCTCTAAAACAGTGACAGCTTATTGATTATTACACATAATTGTGCTTCGCTTTAGTTTATTAGTTGCCAAATAAACCTAATGAACTGTGTTTTGCATTGTCTCAAGTTGGAGTTGGATACTTTTACATTATGGACAGATGTAATGAGTTTCATAGTCTTATGAGCTGTGTGAAGTCAAATCAGTGTTTCATATTATTTATGGCTCAGTCCTATAGCAGAAAAGGCAGAAAATCTGATTTTTTTTTCAAATGTTAGTCAGTTAGCTGGACTTGATTTTCAATAATGATCACAAATCATTTCCAGTTTTCTCTAATTTCTCTCTGAGAGGTCAAAATAACACAAAAAATATATGAAGTCAACATTTCAAAGGTAATCAGCAGCATGTTTTCCCACCATGGTTCCTTGGGTTGGTTGTAAAAAACACTTGAACTGTTAGTCAGATGCCATCCCGACCATGGAGTGTCAAAGAGCTGAACACTGAGATGCAAATGGATAAATCAGCAAAGGTCTGATCCGTGAATCGGACTTTAAAACACGGAGATTACCATCACCCTGCCATCACAAAGACAGCATTGTCTCAGTCCCCAGATGCCTTTGTCAAGGACACTTAAGTGGTCACATTCCACCAGAGAAGCCCCAAAAATGGCATTTAAGCCATTTGATATTCAAATGAAACATGATGCCGTACAAACAGGCTCCTCAGCTGAGGAGGAGCAGGGGGGAGTAAATCAGACAGGGTTTCCCCCAGATGAAAAGAGCTCCTTTGACATTTTCACAGCAAGTGCCGAGGGACGCTGAGGCAATGTTGGTTTGATGTCATGGTGGGAAGTACTAGCTGTGTGGAAAAGGTTAGCTTCTTCACCCTGCTTCCCTGGATAAACTGCTAAACGCAGCATGGAGGGGCTAGATGAGCTGAGACTCCACAACATCCCCAGCACATCCTCCTTAAATACCTCGCTGGTGTGTCCCGTCTTTGGCCCTGTTTGAGAACCATTGTATTATAAGAGCGTTGTTAGATTAGATTTTTATTCCCGCGTGGATGGAATGTCTGGATTTGCTGCTCGCCAAATTGATGGGCGCACTCTGGTATGCAATTAAGGCACGGCTGTACTAAGAGGCTTTCCTGGGTGATTAACTCGCGAAGGCTTTTGCATCCAAGGAAGTCAACTGGACACAATCAGCCAATTTTCGGAGGATGAGTCCGTTAAAAGCCTGTCCTACGCGTAAAGATGTAAAGTGAAATGTGCTAAGCCAGCTGGAGCAGACAGGTGGAAACGGAGGACCGGGCAGCAAAGCTCTCTCCTGTCAGATCGATGCAGCTGAAGGGGGAAGCGAACGATGACATTCACGCGATCTAAAATGTGCATTCCTTCCTCTTCCTCTGATGTGACGCCTCGCCAGCGCCAGCAATGTGAATCTACATCCATCCAAGTATCATCGGCCCCCCCACCTCTCCTCTTTCTCTGCTCGGCCAAACACCCCTCCCGTACTCCGCCGGGTGAATAGAGGGACCCGGGCCTACGTGCTAAATGGCACTGGCTTCTTCTACAATTCAGCCCTCTTTGAAGAGGCTCTTATCCCCGTTTCTCCTCCACTTGGCCGTCTAATAGCGCCTGCCTCTGTCTTCACATACTGCTCCCAGTCACATCTCACTCTCCCTCTTTCTTTCTGTAACACAGATGCGCACACACACACACACACACCAGCTTTCCTGCCTTTCATACATGTGTGATGGGCAGCCCCCCTGAGTCCATTGAAGTCTTATTCACATGGCCGTTGCCTGTGATACAATACGGGCTTGGTTCCTGAGGAGTCCTCTTTAAATGTTTGTAAACATTTTGTGGTCTCACTTTGCATTTTTTTTCCTGTCGGGCTGTAGTTTTTGTTTTTAGTTTGGTGCTTTGGTTAAGGGTATTGGGTACGAGGATGAAACTCAAAGTGTGAGGAGACGACAGGTGCCACTTTCCATTTTGGACGATCGACTGTGATTGAGTATGAAATTTCACCAGAAGCTCTATCTTACACACGTACGATCTGTTTTTCACCCAGAGGAACCAAAACATGGAACCAAGAATTTCGCTGCCCCTCTCTTTGCTCCCTACTTTTTTCTTGTGCGTGTTGCCATGGCGCCTGGAGAAGAATTCCCATGTAGACAAGATGGTTTCCAGTGTGGACTCTCACTCCACAGATCTACATTTCTCTTTCCTATTTCCTTCTGCTGGATATGTAAAGACATTTATCAACATTTCGTACAATATTTGAATAAAATTGAGCAGATTTCAAGTATTTGCAGAGTATTCACAAAGTAAACTCCTCATTGTGAAGAATGCTTCCTTTCCTCAGTGCGTAGTTTGGAGTAGCAAGTGGTTCTTACACCTAACGCCTGAATTTTCTTGAGAAAATCACAACGTGCCATAATAATTGAATCTCACAGATCTGTGTTCAACACCCGGCGTCTGGGTTGGCTCGATGCCCTGATTCAACACAACTGGCAGTGTTTGTGGCCGTGGGAACTCATCAGGGATCATGTCCTTGTGTGACTCCTCCGGGCTGGTTGGGATGCCTAAGTGGATGGGGGTTGGGGTCTCATAACGTCCAAACGTTATGCTCTGGGAATGGACGGAAATAAAATTTTCTAAAACAGTAAATTTTAACTTTTGTAAATAAGTGACTGAAATTTACTTGTTTTTATGTATATACATTATGTATATTATGTGTAGCAAATCTTGCTTTTTCTCAATCACGCCTCTTTGTTCTTTTCCTTACAGGTGGATCAATCACAGATTCGGAGCTGAACTGTGGTGTGATTGCTTGGTTTAATGTAAGTAAAAAGTCAGGGTTTCTATCATGGATTTTAGGGTTCATCAACCACAAACAGACCACATTTTAGGTCATATATTAAATTATTAATGGGTTACTAATGTCTATAACCAATATTTTAAGTCCTTTAAATATACCTGAAGCTTGCACAATTACCAATTAAAGGGTTAATGCTTTCGGTTGCTCATGCTGAGAAGGTATCCTATTTCACAAAGCATGTTTAGCATATAAAACATTATTTTGCAGCATCAAAATGAAGCCATTTGAAGTATAATTAGATTATATTACATACTGTATACCGTTAGTCTGTGTTCTGTTTTGTTAAATACACTTAAGTATTCTTAACCACATAATCATATATTATATTAAATTATGCATATTTAAATATAGGTTTGTTAAGTTAATTTTTCTTTATCAATATTATCTCATATTTTCATCCTATTCGTATTTGTGTCTTTACTAACTCTTTATCACCATATTTCTACTCGTACATTTTGAGCTGCTCTAACATGCTAAATTTCCCTGTTGTGGGACAAATGAAGGTCATCTCATCTCATATTCTAAACACATTTTAATAACTGCTGCTCCGACATGAGCGTTTGACCTACAGTCACGTTAGTTTTGCTCAACAGCTTTCTGCCTTCTTTCAGCTATATTTCATTAACGTGAGGTGTTGTGATGGTGCGCTGTAATAAATCATAGCTGTCTATCTCCCTGTACAGAACAGGAAGCCTTCGCCAACCTTCACCCCGGCTCCTCCTGACCAGGTGTTGCGTTTTTTTCTGGAGTTATTTTTGGCGGTCCGTCTCCATGGAAAATGAACTGATGTGCTGCTGACAATCTAATCTCGGTCATTCTGGTCTGGGCAATCTTGTGATTTTTCTTCCTACTTACTTTGCTTACTGCATAGTTCTGTTTACCTAGACCTAAATTCAACATATCCCATTCTTTCCCTGTTTGAACAGCGCAGCAATTTACGTCAAACTCCATTGTGAAATCTGGCAGCGTGATGTCGACTCTTATCGGCGAGCATGCACGCATCATCGTTTTTGCGGGAAATGCAAACTTTTATTACACGTTTTCCTGCACAACCCACTGTCCAATCAAGGTCAAAACCCTCCTGTAAGAGTGTGGCTTTGATAGCATTTAGTGATGGATTGTTGATTAGATTGGCTGACGGATGAACTTTTGTGGGGGAAACGTGTCCGCTCATCGAGACAGGAGGCAAAATTCAAGTTTCAGATGCGCAGATTTTCGTCCATAGAAGGACACACAGAGGGAAACACCATCTCTCACTGTTATTCTCCCCCTGCTACACTTTCCTCTGAAGTGTGTAGTGTATGTCCGTTGCAGACAGGTGCAGCCCAGCAGGGGGCAGTAGTGGTTCTCAGGTGCAGCTTTGCTCTCCTGACACTGTTTGAGTGTCTCCCTCCTCCTGCAGCACTCAGCAGGCGCATATGTAGGAGATGCAGAGGATTAAATCATGAAGTTTAACAGAATCTCACAGGCTGGACGAGTCATTGATTTTAGATTTTAGATTTTATAAACAAAGAAGAATCTCCAGCCCACTGCTGGAAAAAGAGACAATAATTAACTTTTCCCCTTTGGACACCGTTTTCTTTTCAGACCTGAGAGCGTCTCCTCCACCAGAGACATGGTTTGTGGGCTCCCTGATGGGGAACATGATCTTTGTCCCCTGTTCTGTTTGTTTCCCAGTCGGGGGTCATTCACATGAACGACTTGAGACCTTCTTTTTTTCTTATTTTACAACCCTCTTTTTTTCTTGTATTTTAACACCATGTCCAATACATCTTATCCCCTGGCTGAGAATGTAAAAAACCCCATGTTGCCTACCTCTGTGTGTGTGTGTGTGTGTGTGTCCAGTCTGTCTCACCATGGTGAGAAGAAGCAGTACAGTGGACGGCAATCAGTCAAGAGCTTCTTAGCCTTTATTCATCAGGCTTAATTAGGAAACATTCACTGGCACAAAAAGACATGATGCAACAAAAGGCTGGTCACTGAAAAGAAGCAAACCTGAAGTCCTTCGTCTCCCATTCACTCATATGTAAAAGGACCGAGCAGTCCAACACAAGGCAAACTCTTCAGAAAAATTCCATCGGTGGCAAAAACAGGATGAGGAGTAGTAATGAACCAGGGACTACTTTTTCCAAGAATTTTCTTTGTCATCGAGCGGAAACACGCTCGTGTTAATTTCTTTCATCGGACAGAGAAGTCAATATTTTTAATCCGCGTGTAAATGCTAACAGACGTCATTTTTTGGAAACGATAAATTGCACATCGGACAACAAACCGTCGCTGCATTGGTTGTGCTTGAGCGGATAGCAAAATGTTGCTACCCGCAGACGGCGCCTTTGCGGTGTAACTCGAGGAGCAAAATGTGCAGGCGTAGGCGTTGATATAACAATAGGCAACGCGTGTACTAAATACAGGAATCACGACACGCACGACAGTTCGGTGTCGGGCTGCCGGCCAAAAACTTTTCTGGTCAGTTTAATAATAAATCTGGGCCCTCTGATCCTTTGGGTCTGACCATAGGATTAAAGTGCATGCTTGGCCCTCTCTGAACCCCCATTTGTCAAAAAAATCCAATTCTATTCCCTCTGAGACGAAGCAAAGCGTCCAAGAAGTTTCTATATCGCCTCATCATTGATCATCCTTAATACACACATTTTATTTTTCTCTCATTTGATTTAATTTGTCAGCAAGATCATTTAATCTTGGCCTCAGCATCAAACATCTGAGCGTCAGTGAGAAATATTACACGAATCCCCATTAAGGAAATAAAAGCAAGAAACAGCGGCCGAGGGGAAAACTTGGCAAGGAAACAAGTCAATATTATGATTAATAAATCCCTCAGTGCACGCGAGACAGCGGAGCGACGATATAGAAATCTATCAGATCTCACTCGGCTCTCGGCCTGCATCTGTAAATAGACGCAGAGGACTTACACCCCGGCGCTGAGTGGAAGTGTCAGCTCCGTGAAGCCTCGTGAAAAGCAAATTAGACTTGATCACACATTTCACCCTCAACCCACACTGTTGGCTGCTGACATCCAAGAGCGCAAACTTCCTTTCTCCTTGTTGAATAAGCCTTTCCAACTGGCAGGAGCCCATTGACAAACAGGGGATGTTTTCTCTTTGTTGTGGTCAGGGGCCATCGTGGTCTGTGATGGAGGGGAAGAAGCCGAGGATTAAAGGCAGAAACACAGCGAGAGGAGAGGAAGCGATTAAGAGCAAAATATTCCGGTTTTCTTTTTACTATTAGTTTCACACTTAAATTATTCATAGTGTTTACAATGAATATCGTACTTTTTAACAACAATATCAACTATTTTCCACATGGCCTCAAAATCACTACACACCCTGTTATAATGCAGTTATTACCGCTTTGAAATGAACCTTTTCATATCACAGACAGGAATTTGTGTCACTGCTTGCGGCGGGGAAAACAAGTGCGTAGAAACAGGTGAGTATCTTTCAGACTGTCACATTTTTGTCATTTTGTGTTACTAATGTGGTGGGAAAGCCGTGTCAACCCTGTTATGAAATGGATACAGACACTGATAGAATTTCATGATGTCATAAACTCCTCCTTGGCTCCGTTTTATCCGATAAAGCAGAATATCTCATTTTAACCATCTGTCCACTCTCTATTGGATGGCAAGTCTACAAGGGTGATATTTCTATTTCTTGACAAACCCAAAAGAAATTTAAAAAGAATCTGAACAAAATAGAATAGAATAGAAATCCAGATTGATAGCAGACCATATTTTATTTCTATGCAGTATTTGTCCATGTGCTTTCCACCCCATTTATGTTTCTTCGTATCTCATAAACACCTTGTCATCGTGCGTCTCCGGACCACATCAAAGACCCTTGTCCCCTCATGTCCCCGACATGCGACCACTGCCCCGTGTGTCCTTTCATGTTTGTGAACACACAACTGTTGAGAGAAGCAGGTGACCTTCTGTCGGGGATCACGTCAGCCTTTCAACAGCAATATCACATTTGATATGCAGATTCGCTTACAGACCTGGACAGCAGCCAACGTGCGGACTGTAATTAGAAATGATTTAGAATAGCTCGTCGGTTGTCATGGCGCTGGGTCATCATAGTGAGAGAATCCGGATGTCTCGTTTTGGGATGATGGCCGCCTTTCATCATGTCAGAGTCATCCTGTGATTTCATTCTGTGTTTAAGAAGGCTTTCAAAGCTGCATCTGGATCGTGTCAGTGCTTCCCTCCCTACATTACCAAGGAGAAGTGTTTCTATTTTAAAAAAGGGATAGCTGTTTGGAGCGTCACAAACCCCTCTACAGAGGGAATCTAATTTTGACAGATTCATATAGCTGAACCAAAAAAAAAACAAAAGTCGGCCAATAAAAGAGTAGTGAGCTTGATGTACTATCTTGTTATAACCTCTGTGATGTCTACATAGATACCTCTCAGCAGCACATGTTTTTTTTCTGGACATGTTTTTATCTCCCGCAGCACATGCGAACAGTTACCATAATCCGATGTGCACAGCAGGACATTAAAAATGCGATGTTTGTCATGATACCGATTGAGAAACGGTTCCTGCTCCGTCCAGGGCACCTGTTAAATGTTAGAGATCTACAGCCTCTCATGTTTGCGTAAGCATTCTGCACGATTCAATTTCTGCTGGAGCTCATCTGCCTCTGATCTTCAGGAAATCTGCAGATATTCGATCAGAGGGAGATCTCTTTGAAAGCTGACGAAGACAGCGGATAGCTACGTCTCTCTTGTTACATTCAGAGGCGAAAGTCTAACGAAATCCACACAAAATCCATGCCACCGATAGCTATTAATTCCTGTTATGACATTTTGGAGGATGGAGCCACTTACGCTGTGTGTTGGTGAATGTGTTTGCTCCGGGATACGCTTGAATAGAATAACTGACGACCGTGATTTGACAACATAATCGCTATCTGGTCCTCATATATCTTGGACAAAAAAAACCCCAAACACAACTCACACTCTCTCTCTCTCTCTCTCTCTCCATGCAGTAGAAATGAAATGTGGCTCTGATTATTGGGGCTGAATGAGCAGTAGGGTAAACCTTGGGAGGCAAAATAATGTAAAACAGATACACTACGTCTTCTGGAGAAGCTGGCTACACTTACAAGGGAGACGCACCCTTATCATCATCCAGAAAATCATGTCTAACTCCCGTGCTTTGGGCTGTGAACGGCCCTGTTCAGACCCAGATCGCAGACAGCGGTCTCTGAGGACACAGGCCGCATTACCTGTCTGCTGAAGGAGAATCTTTTCCCTGAAGTAATATCTGCTTAGCCCACGGCAGCAGAGGCCTCACTGACAGGAGATACAGCGCTTTGCGTGCCTGAAGTAATCGGATAGGCCTACATCATTAAAATTGTGAGTGTCAAAACATTTGCCACTCTGGTAGAAGTGAGCGAAGGCTGGGCCATAACTTTGGAGGTCCTGGAGTGTTTTTAATCCCAAACATTTGGGTATTTTAATTTCCCACCTGCACCTGGTCTTGAGTTATGCTTTCTTGTGTGAATTAGACAGATGAGCGATAGTGTGTATCTGCTGAATATGAATATGACTTCCTCTTTGGCGTTTGCCATCCTTTGTTTTGCATTGTTGATGCATGCGCCGCGCGGCGTTAGCGTGTTAGAATCAGAGCACTTAGCCACGGTGATGTAGCCGCGCCTTCTGAGGCGGGGCTTTGTCATAGTGATTTACAAATCAATAACTCTTGAATTCTTCTGACCTAGCTTCTTCACTAATGATGTGTCCTCCTACTCAGACAAGTGTTATGAATATAAGACCAGATGCAAAACATCTGCCTCTGTCCGTTTTGGTCGCGTTAAGTCCCACATCACTCTTTATCGTGCTACATTTTGTGACTTCCCCCATCTTTCTGTCCAAACCTCTACAGAAAGCCATTTTGCAGAGTGTCCATCCAGACGCTCACTCTGTTCAACGAGACACAGACAGCCCCTAACCTAACCATGTACATGAAACCAGTCTGTGAACACTTCCTGGGACTTTTGCCAGATTGCAATCACAATGACTGCCAATCAAACCAAAGACCCCAGGAGTCTGCCTTTTGTGAGAAATGTTTGTTAGCTCCAGCGTGTTTGTGTTATCTTCAAATAAGCTTTCTTCAAACACACTGAAACGGGACCGCTTATTTTATCTGTTTGAAGATTTACAATGGCAAAATATTTGTGAAATTATATTTGTATAGCTCGTACTACAGACCACTGGATGCACCATAATAACGTGGTTTTGACCCACACAGGAGACTTACGTCATTCATAGAGGGCCGTATCCCTACAGTGAACTGGAGGAGAATGAAAATAGTAGTAACCCATACGGTATCCCCATTGACTTATTAAGACGCAGTGTGTTTTTGTTGTATCCTTGTTAAATAGCTTTGGTCCGACTCGGCGAACTTTAGGCCTTCAGAGGGATCTGAGGGCCCACACAACCTTCCAACAAGCACACGCTAAATGATCTTTGTCATGCCTGTTCAGGTGTAATAAAGATATTCAAACTGAGCGTATGATGCATGCAACTCTCCAACAGAGAGCTTATGTTAGTCCATGATCTTTACATCCTGGCAGGGGATCCTTGTGGATCTGCTCCAAGCAGAGCGCGCCTCTCTCAACTGGGGCCCGGCTGGAAATTAAATTACCTCTTTTTCGTAGCACCATGGTGGTCACATTTTTTAAAATAACATAAAGAATAATATTACTTTTGAGATGGCTGAAGATAACGCTGTTGACGAATAGACACATGCTCCCTTTGGCTGTTTTAGTTGTGCATTTTGTTAATCACGTCACTGTAAAATGTTGTACACACTCACTGCAGCACGAGGGCTATTTTGTCTGCGTGGCACAGACGGGAAATTATTTGTCACGGCCTTTTCCACCAATTTCACGGATGAATGAGTAAATCAAGGTGTTATTCATATACGTACAATTTTAGTGGCTGTTTGGTTAAGAGTGTAATTTCTTGTAGCTCTGGAAAATCTTTAATACGCGGGCTTTTGTTCCTGCTTGATTTTATATTATGTCCGCTCTCCCACTGCTGTCCTCTTGTTGTTGTCCGTGTTGTAAATATATCAAAACACATTACACAATTCTGTGTCCAAAAAAACACATAAAAATTAAGTACAGTATTTTGAACATCTTGGCCAGATGTTTTGTGTGTTTTCTTTTTTTTTTTTTATCACTTTTTCAGATTTATTCAGTGATTTAGTTCCAAGTCATCTGGACTCCTCCATTAGCTGCTGGCAGCTAGCTAGCTATCCAGCCTCGCCCTCTCATATATCATCAAACAATTTGAATTCAAATGAAATACCTTTATCTCTTCGATTCATATCCTTATGCAAACTGTTGCATAAAACAAAATCAACCAAATCATCCCTACTTTATTTCTGACGGTGGAGCGTATTGTTTGACTTAGCTAGCTTACACTGACAGTACATGTTGTGTCAGAAACACAAAGCTTTGGGAAAATATAGTAAAAAACAAAACAAAAAAACAACTTACGACCAATAATAAATGACTGAACAAAAATTTACATCTTCTAATTCGGGCGAAACAGTGACAAGATGTTAGCAAGTCTGAGTGAAGGTATTCTACTTATTTTGAAAATACAAAAAGTACAGAAGCCAAAAGCACTTCCATCCTACTTCTATATTTGATCCTCACAACTGATTTGTGGATTTTCACCACATTTTTCTTTAGCTTTGATGTTTGCGTCATAGTTGGTTTTGACTTTTCTTGTCGGAATGTCTGATTGTAGGAATCATTACAAACCATATGAGTAACACTCTTGGTTTCCTTGCCAGGAGCCACCACTACACTCATTTGCCTTGGAACTTTGAAACCACATCAAGGCAACACATTAACTTCCAGTGAAGCTACTGTGACTTTTCAGCTTTTATGTCTAGACATTCCAGCTACAGAATAGTTTCAGTTGCTCTGTGAGAAGCTAAACTATTGTTTTTCTAACTGTATTTTTTCAAGTCCTCCTCTACTTCAGCCTGGGAACTGCAGGAAGCCGAGCTAACACCGTGACTGACACAGCCAGGAAAATGAAAAGGATGCTGCATAACTTATGTCTTCAACAGAATGACAAAAATGCTCTTTCAAGTAGTTGGCCGACTGTGTCCGAAGCCGTGTTATACCATGTTTCTGCTGTTTATTTGTGTTGCTTAGGGGATCAGAGTTCACGGTGACTGAAAGCTCTTGACATTGACATATATGAAGAGGAATCTTCAAAGTCACCGCTCTCTCCTCTCTCTACGCTCTCCATGCCATTCCTGCTTTCCTCTCAGCTTTAAACAAATGACAGTGAGGATGGATGTCCCTTAAAAGATGCAACTGCAGAGGTATCCAGTTGTCTTCCTTTTCCATTTGTTCATCAACAAGACGCAAAAAAAACCAAACAAACCCAGACACAACAAAGCGGAATCTAACCCACATAGTGACATCTAAAAGTCAGCAGCAACAAACAAAGGTCCTTCCTGGTAAAGGGACTAAAAGGTTTGAGGCTTTGGGGTCCTTTTTGTTTTGTCCTGCAGGGATCACACATCTCTCGTTAACGACTCCGACTGGAAATGTCACCACATGTTGTAAAGTGGACTGTGTCAACAGCGTAGCTCATAAACTAGATAAAATCACCCAATCTCACAGGTCACATGTGCTCGAGTACATTTATACAATGCCCTCTATAAGAAATAAATTCTAAATGTTTATGATGTTTTTGACGCGACAAAGGTCATGCACATACTGCACCGTTTCTTGTAGATTTTGCCTCTGGGCGATTCTTGCTACACTGTATTTATGTCCTATCAGATGCACTTCCAAATACTTTTCTCGTTCCCTGTGGTCCCACCACACAGACAGAGCCCCATCTCTCATCTCCGGCCCCCTGCCTCGCCCCGGAGGCAGTGACAGTCTCTTTCCCCTCTTTACTCATCTCCCCTCCCTATATTCTCCCTCTCCATTTGCTCTCACACTTTCTCTCTCTATTCCCATGTCATTGCTGCACCTACTTTGTCCACACCCTGTCTGCTGATCGGCACATCTGGGAAAGGTTAAGAGAAAGGGGAACTTTTAGTTTGATACGCTGAAAAAATTGACTTTGTTCCATCGTGTCGCAGAGAGGACTCGATTTGCATTCTTGTTTTTAAGTCAAATATGAGTGGATTGACGTGATATCTCCATAAATGATCACATTTCAGGCACTTTGGGGTATCAATTGTCATATATAGTATAAGTATATGTCTACGTCTTCATGTTTGCGGCTGTCAAATTATGAAAATATACTTGGAATGGGTTGTGCGACAGGTACATTCCACCTTTGAGACAGGAATACAAATATTGGCTCTTATTCATCAAAGTAAGGGCTAACTAGCTAACTGGGGTGTGCTGTAATTAGAGCAGGTTGGATATTTTGTCATGGGAATGGAGAGCCAGATGTATGTGAAAACAAAAATAATCGTCAGCAAAGAATGGATCAGCATTAAGTGCCGTTGGTGAAGTTGGAGTTTTTAGGATGGCGGTACCTCAGATGCCCTGTGGACAAAAGCACCGTGTGATGTGAAGAGGAGGCGAAACTGCACACAGGGGTAGAGTCAGGTGAGGTGTAATGTGCAATGGGAATTTTAAGATAATTAAGAGGTATAGCAAGGACCTCCAGGTGAGGCCTACCCGGTTCAAAAATGGCAGACCACCTTAGACGATGGTAGACTTGTCAGTGAGGAGTCTATCCTGAGGCTGTGATGCACATCTGGTCAGTGTGTTGTTAAAGGGAACCTGTTAAATCCATTATCATCGCAGGATAACTTAAATTACAGCCAGAGAACAAGAAAAAAAACAGCCGTGAGAGTGATAACCTGCGAGAAAACTCCCACTCCTGCTCACGGACACAGGCCGGCAGCTTTACAGGGTGAGAGATTGACTACCAGTTGTAAAACAGAATCAGGGAGGTCGTCAGTCGGGGTGTAATTTAATCCTAATGTCTCAAGACATGCGAGTGGAAATGGACATTGTCTGTCTGGCACCACCTTATTGCTTCATCCGAAACGGTAAACATTGTGTTTTCTCCCTGTTCTGGTATTCCAAAAAGAATGCGGTGATATCAGCAAATTATCAGCAGTCATATCAGCTCGTAGGTTGCATTAACCCAGTTCAACCTACGCGCTCGCAGTGGGTAAATGTTGCAACCTTAGGAACGTGTTGCTAGTAGAATTCATGGGGCCCGACGAGAGGCCAATGCCAGGACCATACTCTTAAGGGGCCCTTAGGTATTTAAAGGATGAAGTGATGACAGTTCGATGTTGTTTGTGCATAAAAAGGAAACAAAGTGAAACAGCTCCGAACATGTCGGGCCCCCTGTCTCGTCACCCCAGGAAGAAATGTGGCTTGACCTGGGACAACAGTTTGGTTGATAAACCTCAAACAACACAGTTACTGTGTGTTGCGGTATGGACGGATTAACCTGGAAATTAACTATGAAAAGAGAGAAAATGTGGACTATTGTGGTCTTTTTAGTAGGCACGTGATCAGCAACAGCTATCAGATAGGCCGACTAGAATGGTGGAACCAGGTCAAGAGGCACAGTATCACATCCAAGATGAGGAGACAGGGCCAATCTTAATACTATGTAAGTAACTCTTTGGTTATTTCTCTTTGTTTTAATAGTAACTTGCCCAATTGAATGTTTTTGTTGTGTACGATTTTCTTCATTTGCTGGATTTGGTTGTGGTGCTCCACAAGGTTCAGTCATTGGACCCCTAATGTTTTTAATTAATATGCTCACAGTGGGTCAGATCATTCTCAGCTTTACTACTGCATTGATGAACCCCAAATTTTACAATTTTTTTTTTTTTTTAGACAGGCCTGATGTACATTCAGTGCCAGAAAATGAATTTAAAGAGAACAAACCTTCATATCTGACACACGCAATGTCTTTAACCCCTGTGGACTCATTTACGTCACACCTCAGCCAAATTTTGTTAATCAGCTGCAGATATAGTACATTATAGCTGCGGTAGAGCTCAGAAGTTTTTTTTTACCTAAACGTTTAATGCTTTCCATGGTCTGGCCTCAGCTCGTAAACAGACGACGAGCTCCTCATCCTGTGTGAGACCCTAAGACCCTCAGTTCAGTTCCGGTCTTACTACACATACCAAAGTCCAGGATTCCAAGAAAAGGCGACCTCAGTGGCCTTGGCTCAGAAAAAGTCTACTTAAGGAGCTTAGGAAAACATATTTAATTAAATGGCATTTTATCACCTTAATGTTATTGTTATTGTTATTATACTACAGTGGCCTGTACTGCAACAGGTCAAAGTTTGAACAGTAACGATTAATGCTCACAGATACTTTTCTGTTAATGTGCCACAACGGAATGTTGTCCGTGATACACAAAGCGATTCATTTAATGCTTATAAAAATATCCTGTGCATGTTATATGTGCATCTTTGATCAGACAATACTGTACCTCACACACACCCACACAGAGTGAGGGGGTGTTCTTCTTGTGATCAGATAAGGTTAGGATTGTTTGACCGTGCAGGTTTGGCAGATACACCGTGTTAAGAGACACAGGGCATGGAAATGTCATAATGGCTGTTGTAACTGTTTTTGGCATCCGTTAGCCATTCCTGTCCCTCATGCTTCTCAGGGACACAGACACGCGCTGCCCAAACCCCTACTCCGTTACAGTGTGTCCTGCGAGTCTGGTATTGATGGCAGTCACCTGTGTGGCTGAGCAAGCAGGAGAGTGACCTCCAGACTGACAGCTGCACCGCTCTATTTTAGTTTGATATCAAATAGGATTACCTTATACGGACACAAAGGAAGCCATTGCCACTGCCTGTGAACATGTTTGTATCTGTGTGTGTTTTGCGGCATAATGAAATATAATTTCCCGTCATTCATCTTATTATCCGTCTTATTTGTGGTGCGCCGTTTTCCATCGCAGGTCAAGGGAAGCAGTCCAAGCTTTGATAATTTCAAATTAATTTCTGCCTGAAGGTGATCATTATCTCAGATTTAAGCACATTTAGACACGCAGATGTAGCACATGGACCCGAGCATGTACACACGGAGCAGGCAGAGCTTAGGTTCTCCGTGTAACCGCCCATCATTTCAGCGGTGCCTGCTGGCTCTGGACGTCCCCCATGCGGGACCGCTGCAGCATCAAAGGAATGCTGTGTGTATTGTGTGTTTGTTGGTGCGTTGTGTGGACGTATGGGATCACATGTGCATTGCTTTTAGCCCTCTGTTGCTTGTAAGCGACCGTCTAAAAGTGCATGGGAACGTGTCCTTCCTAACCTTTTCAGTGGGAGGTGGCAAAGGCCAGTTGGAATTGCATTTGTTACTAATCCTCCTCATGGAAGAGACAGCTCTTATATCAGGAGCCAGCTTTGATCCCCAACAGATGAAGACACAAAAAACACTTAAGCTACTTAGGCATCCTCTTTTTTCTTTCATTTTCTGCTTTGGCTTTATGTTCATCCCTCGCCTCATTGCCTCGCAGACCTGGACGATGAGGTCAGCGAGGTTGGGCCGGCCGGTCGTTTCCATGAACTCCACACTGGGTCAAACGGCGCCCACATTTGGCACGCGGCATATGACTGTGGTGAAACTAAAGTAATTGGTGTACATTGGTGTTCCCATCAATATTTAACGAATCAGACCATAACACACACACACACATGCACCTATGTTCGTCGTGCATCGACCTCCGAGCAGTAGCCAGACACTTTAATTGTTTGTGTCTTTCACATCCGCAATGAAGGTGAAAAGTAAATAAAAAACAGCTGTGTTGAAACATGTGTCAACACACACATCCGTGTGTAGAAATCAGCCTGGGCAAGATGTTGCATTAAATATGAGGGCCATTTAGACTCAGCGAAGAATGTCACAGCAATGCTGAGGGTAAAAGTCGTTAAATCCCTGTCTGTGTGTGTGTGTGTGTGTGTGTGTGTGCATTTGCTCGTTGCAAATCATTTCAGGTAAAAGGGAGTATATTTACTCATTCAACTTGTTTGCATTTTGTTTCTGCAACAGCGCACAATGCAGTCATGCGACGGTCGCCAGAGCCAGCTGTCAAGAAAATGATTATGTGTGTGTGTGTGTGCGTGTGTGTCTGCCCTCTTCTCCTCATATTTATGATGGGTTAAATGCAGAGCAATCATTTCCCTACTGGGATCAATGAAGTACTGTTCTTTCTTTCTTTCTTTCTAGTGGTACAAAGTATATA
>OMNV01017064.1:91092-137100 GCA_900303265.1 Brotula barbata
GGGACCTAAAAAAAAAAAAAAAAAAACGACCAAAAAGTGTCCTCAGGGCACACACACACAGCCTGGTGTGACATGGTTGTGTCTCAGGGGGTTCATGTGACCAAAGTGAGGGTTTTTCTTCTATTTGTTAGTCCTTGAGCGCTCCCCTTGTCTCCCTCTCTGGCTCACCCTTACCTCTTCCATTTCCCTCTTTCCATTTGTAATGAGAACGGGTTCTTCTGCCTAATCTGACACAGACAAATGCGTCACTGTGTTAGCGGAGGCCAGTTAGCGTCCACTCCAAACTGTCTCCCGGGCGCTGCGTTTGGCCTCTCTAGGTTTATGGAGTGCAGCATTATATCGTTAAGTCTGCGAGCAGACCACACAGAGCCGGCGAGGGTGTCCATGTCCTCATTAAAACTCTGTCTGGGCAGAACACAGACAGCTGATACACACGACAGATAAGACACTTAGCAGCTCGCTCAGATTTACAGCCTCTGCCTCGGGGAACCAGAGAATGACGGGTGAGGGAGAACACGAGTTCATATATCGTTTAATGTCTGCCCACCGGATGAATTGACTGAGGACAATTGTTAATTCAACCAGGGGACACAGAGAAACTATTTGTGTCCCCGCGATGTGAAGCAGAGTTTTGTGGATGAAGTTTCTATAGCTGAATACATCATTCTACACGGATCCATCTAGAAGATTCAATTGAGAAACCGTTGGAGGAATCGCAAAATAAACACAAAATAAGGATGTTTATTCAGCTGAGCCACAGATACTTTTCTTATTCTGTCACTTTTGTACAGATTCAGATGAACACAATGCAACGCACTGAAGATGCAACTGGCCTATTAGACAAAGTGTGTAGAATGTGTAGACTAAACGCAACGTTCATTTTAGAGCAGGTGCAAATGAATGAAAATCTACGGGAAGAACACAAACGGATTCAACGGGGTTCAACCTGTGGTCTGTGGGCCCTCGCTGCTCTGTGGAGCTACAGCAGGTACATCAACAATACTGTATATTGTTGATTTTGCAAAATTTTTGTACCACTTGCTTTTTTTAATAATTTCTTGTTGGAGAATAATCAAATCCATCTAAATGGATTTTGCAGCTCCATAGAGTGAGAGTGGATTTTCCACACTGGCACGCAAAACGAATGCCAGTGTGGCGACAGTTTAGGGCTCCACTGGAGACAGGAAATGACATGGGGCAAGACGGTCCCTGTCCACCGCTGGACAGGTTGCTTCTAGGTCAGAAAGGAGAAATGTAATTAAGTAGACAGCATATTTAAGAACTGAGACAGTCTCTGGGAACACAAATATGCTGACTCAAAATGCGGTACATGGAGACAGCTCACTAAATAGCGAGACATGCCCACTGTCACGTCGCTCGGTGCTCTCCTACAGCAAACAACATGTGTCACTGATGAATAAAAGGCCATGTGTGATGTTGGGTAACGTGAGGGACGGAGCATAGACATGCAAGATGAGCAAAAAAAAGAATAGAATGAATGATTCGGATACCGGTCGGTCTCAATTTGATCTTTTCTTTTTTCATTGTCTAGTTTTGCAACAATGAAATCCCGGTGGCATCAGAAATTCGACACCGTCCATCAGCAGAGCTCAGGATCAGAAAAAAAGCACTCAGGAAAACCACGGGTTGATGAAATACTACGAGCCTCAGTCATAAGCAAAGCACAGTTTCACTCCAAATGTCAAAGTTTCTTGTCAACACCAGAAATCAGCGTCCCCATAACCCCAACTTGATCTCTCACCTTGTTCGCATAAATAACCCTCCCACCAGAGCAAAGGTCAGCTTTGTCTTATCCAATCCGCTCTCACGCCACCTCCTTTTTCCTCCGCTCTGATTTACATCTACAGTATTAAAACCTCCGGCATCCTGCTTTGGAAAAACACGGCGTCTTAATTTCTTTGAGTAAATTTGAAGTGGCGAGGGCTCGTTTGGCGTGTTCAGTGTCAGGTTTTGCAGACTCCCCAGCGTGCAGGCCCACCTAGTGTGACGCTGCACCTCGTAAAAAGAAATCAAGACCCAGTTTTGGGAAAAGGTTTTTCTCCCCGGGCGAGTGTTGGGTTTCACTACCAGTCTGTGGATTCAGTCACACCGAAACAAGCAGCGTTAACAAAGACAAGGCAATTTAGCCACCTGAAAGAGGATACACACACACGTACACTGCAGAGTTCCTCTGCTTTCAATCACACATGCTCCATCCAAACTGGAGGTACACACCCGCTCCCTCCTTTCGTTTTCTTTAGATTAACATCTGCCTCATTTAACATGTTGGGGTGTGTTTTTCTGTCTGATTTCTGGAGTGGAGTACTTTTGACCCCGTACATGAAAGTCGTGGTTATTCCTGGACAGGATCCATGCTTGTTCATTGCTACTTGAACAAATATGAATCTGGTTTTCTACTGATCTTTGTACTTTGTTAAACTTAATCTTTTGGAGTGGTTTGCACAAAAAGTCACACATTTACGGAGGAATATTCAATGGGTTGCGTACGTGCTGGTGAATGAGTGAACAAAGTCAAAAATTATAACGTGTCACCTTAAAATGTCTCGCTGGGTCAACAGTAGTTGACGAAGAGTTGCGGGTGCTAATCATTTAGTCTTTAGTTACATCAGCAGGCATCCTCACAGTTGAAGTGGCTTTGAACAAGATACTGACCCCCACCAGCTCCAGATGTACTCCACCGTATGTGACCATGACCTCACGACCTCATAAGGGCCACGGCCTGAACTGCATTGGTTCCACAACATGTGGGTTTCAGTGCTGCTTGAATTTTAGATCCCAGATTCCCTCCCGGTGTCACGCATGTTGCTTAGAAACTTATTTCTGTGTACACTTTATTTGTTAGAGTGTTTCAGTTGGACCTGAAGACGCCCCTTGGATGAGAGGTGAAACGTCTTCCAGTATCTTCTATCAAGCCCAGTTGATAACTGTGACCTGGATGACTGAGAACCTTCACAGTCTTCTGTGTTTACTCTATTTGTATTGTTTCATGTCCAGAGACATGCAGCTTGGGTGAATTGGAGCCATTAACCATAGGTGTGAATGGAAATGTAATTGAGTTGTCTGTCTGTCTCTATGTGTTCGTCTTTTGACTGGTGAGTGTACCGCAGGTGGAAGCAGTAGATAATGGACGGGTGGATGGATGGATGGATGGATGGATGGACAGACTGATGGATGAATGGATGATGGATGGGTGGATGGTTGGATGGATGATGGATGGATGGATGGATGGATTTTGGATGGATGTTGGATGGATGATAGATGATAGATGGATGATGGATGGATGTTGGATGGATGATGGATGGATGGATGGATTGATGATGGATTGATGAATGGATGGATGTTGGATGGATTATAGATGATGGATGGATTGATGGATGATTGTTGGATGATGGATGGATGTTGGATGGATTATAGATGGATGGATGGATGGATGATAAATGGATAGATGGATGATGGATGTTGGATGGATGATGGATGGATGGATGTTGGATGGTTGATGGATTAATGGATTGATGAATGGTGGAGGATGGTTGGATGGATGATAGATGATGGATGGATGATGTTGGATGGATGATGGATGGACAGTTGGATGGATGATGGATGGATGTTGGATGATGGATAGATGGATGGATGATTGATAGATGGATGGATGATGGTTGGATAGATGGATGGATGATGGTTGGATGGAAGGATGGATGGATGATGGATGGATGGTTGGATGGATTGATGGATGGATGGTTGGATGTTGGATAGTTTGATGGATTAATGGATCGATGGTTGGATGATGGATGGATGATCAATAGATGGATGGATGATGGATGGATGATGGTTGGATGGTTGATGGATTGATGGTTGATGGATAGATGATGGATGGATGGATGATGGATGTTGGATGGATGATGGATGGATGGTTGGATGGATTGATGGAGGGATGGTTGGATGATGGATGGATGGATGGATGATGGTTGGATGGATGGATGGATTATGTTGGATGGATGGATGATGGATGGATGGATGGATGATGGATGGATGATAGTTGGATGGATGGATGGATTATGTTGGATGGATGGATGATGGTTGGATGGATGGATGGATTATGTTGGATGGATGGATGATGGTTGGATGGATGGATGATGGATGAGCAGACTGATGGATGTATTTTTAAGACTCTTGGTCAACAAGGTCGGCAACTGTTTATCACTTTTTGTCAGATCTGCTGATATTTTTATTATAATCTTCATGTATCCATTAATTGAGTGCTCTCTGAGTGCTCTCTGACCACTGAGCATAGGAGGTATCTAACCACATCATAATCCTGTTTATACCTGGTTATAAAGCCTACAACCCAAAGATGCAAAAACTAGATAACAGCACACACTTTTTCTTTTTCTTCGTCTTTTATCCTTAAAAGGTCATCACGGGGTAGTACAGCTGTGTAAGCCTGGACACTGTGACGGGTAGACAAAGGAATTGGCCGAGCCTGTGGCACTGCGAGTGGACGAGGGGGTTTCCATCCCTACTCTTGACCTGACGGGCACTGTGGCTCACGCACACTGAGGCCGTCACTGTAAAAGTCCGAGCAGTTGTTATGAGCTGATTTACAACAGTAAAAGCAACTGTTCCCATCCTAAAAGCTTTAATCGGCTAACTGGTCATCACCGATCAAAGGGAATGGTGAGCTAAATGAGAAAGTGACTCATTTAAAAAAGAAAAGCATTAGACGAGAAAACAAAGCCACACTGGGCTAAGTTTGTAAGTAAACAGTCGCTTGAGAACCCACAGGCCATCATGAGTAAAATGAGAATATATCAGGAATGTGTGTGAGTCAGACTGTAGATACTGATGTACAATGATGTAATAATCTACGTAGTATAAAGTTATGATGCTGTTATCAGGTCAGGGAATTGTAATGTTTGTGAAGTGGTAAAAATGTCATGACTTAATTGCTTTTTCATTGGAAAACAATTTAATTAGGCGAGGAGAAAATAAAAACAGATGTCTCAGCCTGCGATCAGTGTTTTGTTTTATAATCTTAAAATTCTGTTCTGTTTCTCCCAGGATTAAGGCCTCGAACTGTACAAATGTCAGGAAAATATTCCACCTCATTATTATCATTAGCGTCGTTACATTATTATCACTATTACACAATGCATTCTGCGGAAAATCAGTACATCTTAATCAACTGAATCAGGCTTGTTATCAGATTAAACAGTACAGTCTTGCTACACATGACAAAGGGGAAACATATTTTAGTACCGTAGGTTGTAGTTGGAGAGAAATGATCCATTTTCAGATGGAATCGACTGAACGCCGGTTCCAAGACTTAGAGGGATTTGTTCACATAGCGGTTGCTGGACGTCGAACAAGAAATGCTCCCGGTTTCCCAGCTTCATCATTTTCTCTTCATTTACTCTGTCTGCACCCACACCCAACCTCGCACTAATGATGTCACCGGGTGGGTCCATTATTCCTGTAGCGGTCGCAGGGTCAGACTTCTCATCCATGTCAAGAGAGTGCGGGCTTCTGCAACCGAAGTGTGTGGGCGTCCATGGAAAAGACTGATTAGATAGGGAGGCAAATGTAGACATAAAATGATTTTCGCAACAATAACTCCTCTATTGTAACTGAGAATCTTTACTCTTGGACCAAGGTCATCGATGTGGAAATAATGGCTCCTCTCCACCTCACATGTAACAATAAGCGGCCTCATTGTCCTGGAAGAGTGGGAGTCTTGTAAATTTTCACATCCTGATTAATCACGGCATGCATCAACACGCCACACACAAACACACGCAGAGACACACACGCACACCGTTGCTCTGAAGGGATTCTTTTCTAATTTGCATATTTTCTTTTGTGGCTCAGACAGCATTTTTGCTTTCTTGTTTTTGTTTTGTTTTGTCCGCATGTGGAAAAACTGTAATGTATTACGCAAAGTGCTTCGTAATTCATCATCCCGAGGTTTCCCAATTTTCCTAGCTTGTTGCTGCTCCGCTTAAGTAAACTCCCTAATAAAGTGTTGTCCATGCCCACGGGGGAGGGGGGAGAGGAAAGGGGGCTCTTAAAAGTGGATTAATTCCTTTAGAGTGTGTGTGTGTGAGCGCGTGTGTGCGTGCGTGAATCCTCCCATGACCAGGAAAGCCGCCAGTGAATGTTAGTACCTGTCCCCATCCATCAGATTGAACGTTACTTCAAAACACAGACAACAGGCCTCCACAGAAGGAGCGAACCCACTGCAGGCCCAACATGCAAAAGGAATACAACATATAATCCTTTAATTTCACTTTCCTCACAAATGCACAAACACATATAACGGACATGCAGGTATGCAGCGTTTGATTGTCTGACAGATTGTGTGATGACATGTTCATTGTTAATTGCAGGGTGCTACCTGGCTTCCATAGTCATAACAGCAGGATGTTTCATGCTGTGATTATGGTTTAGGGCTGAACCTCTCGCTGTGAGGGACAGGTGGTATATTATTATGGGCTAATCTGAATTTGTGTGTAGGGGAAAGTAGTTTTACCCTTATTGTGTGTGTGTGTGTGTGTGTGTGTGTGTACGTGTGTGTGTTTATCTATGATATATATAAAAGTCTGGTTGATGATATAGTCCTGTGTAACTTTGCGACCCGGCTTTGTTCCTTTTATGAGCCGTGCCCTTTGGACTGCGGTTTTGGACGGGTGCCCATGTATATTTAAGTGTACATACAGTACGTGTGTGTGTGTGTGTGTGTGTGTGTGTATGTGTGTGAGTCCTTACATTGAATTTGTGTGTGTTTAAATCTCACACTCTTTTACTGTGGAATGTTGTGAATAGCTCTCCTGACAATGTGAGCGGGGGGTGGAGTGGGCTGCTGTATTCTTCCTGCCTCTTTACCTCGCGGGTTAATTTCCAGGCCTTTTTTATTGCTCTGGAATTTCATCTTTACACGAGGGAAGCAAAACTCACACCTTTTGAAATCTTGGCCGGGGTAAACATGTTTCAACAACACACACACACACACACACACACATGTTCTTTTTGTTTCTTTTTTTTACCTGGCTTTGATCCTGTACGGAATCAGCGCGTCATATTGTGGTCTCACCGGCCTGTGGGAGCGCTTTAGTTTACAGAGCCGTTTTGTGAATCGACTGGTTTATGATGCAACCGTCGACCGTGTTGCATTTTATGGGTAAGGCGCTTTTGATGTCAGGGGAGTAAATGCTTGTGGCGTGAGTTCATCGTGGGCATGCGTTACAGGATTCTCTGTGCGGTTTTCTGTACCAGGCGACTGTTGCAGCTTTTGAAATTGAGGCTATCATTACAAACGGAGGAGCAGGCAACGCTAAATTCACCATTGTACTGAAATAAGTCAGGATTGCAACAATATTCAGACACGGATCACGCTGTGGGCCCTTAAGTGAAGCCTAAAATATTCACATAAACCCATATTATTGGAAGAGGAGACAAATGTGGCACTTTTGGTGTGTAATTAGGTTTTCCTAAAGACGGACCAGGGTGCTTAGGAACGCGGAGAGTCACAGGATCTCACCCTCCCGACTCCGGGGAGCTTTAAATGGGCTCAGGTGTGTTTGGGTTGTTAAGTCAGTTGGCATTTATCTCGACTTAACAAAGCAGTGATAAAGCTGAGGTCAGATCCTGAGGTCACACTCGTGGCCGGTGTTTGTGAGGAAGAATGCAATCCGAAAAGTAAACGGGCGCGTGTGTGTTTGTTAAGATGTAGATGTGTGTGTGTGTGTGTGTGTGTGTGGTCGCCAAAAGAGTTGCGACAGAGCCACAATGAAAGTTACATACAGATAGCAGCAAGTGTGTGTCTAACTTTGTAACTGAGAATTCACAAACACACCTGGCTTCTACAATAAGATGTTCTCAGAAGAGATAAAATCCCTTACAGCAAATGCCATTCTTTAGGCTTAGCTTTCCCACCAAGACTTCACTTTGTATTTCCTAGTATTTGAAGAAAATTTAATATAGTGAATCGTTGTACCCGTGGATGTCTTTTATGTCTCTTCATAGCATAGCATTAGCATTTTGACACAAAAGAGAAAAGGCCCGAGCTGTTAGTGTATCAAAATGAAGTACAAAATACAGGGTCCAAACGTTCATCAAAGTAGATTGCTTGTTATAATTTTGCATTTTGAAAAGACAAAAAAAACATTTTGATGTAACCATAAAATCTAAATGTCAAACTTGCTCTGTGTTTTTTTGTTGTTTTTGATGATGCTTGATGTGTTTCTGTGTGTTTCATTATTTCATGTTTATTCAGTGATTTAAGTTCACCTGCGATGTTGTCTGCCGTCGATTCTCACTGAAGGAACTCCGACTTTGATTGTTGTTGGTAAATTTTTTGAGTTCTGAGCTGTCTGGAACGCACCATTAGCTTCTAGCTAGCTATAAAGTGTTTCCCTCTAACATGATATTAAAGCTTTTGACTTGAAATAAAATGTCTGATGACATGTCTTGTTAACTGCTGCATCAAACAAAACCACCCAAATCCTTCCGACTGTACTACACTTGTCCTCTCGGACGTTGACACACTCTTTGTCTTCGACCACGGGATTGCTAAATTAGCCGTTGGCGGACGTGTCATGCTGCAATCTAGGACCATCTTTGGATTGCTGGGCAAAGATGTCATCACGATTATCTCACAGCTACAGCCTTTTTCATTTCGCTGTCTGTAGACACGGAGCAACATTAGCAGCCCGCCTGAGTCTAATTTCTGTCCACCTGATGAATGGAAGTCGCCCTCCTTTGAACCGTTTTGCTCCCTACAAACCCCCGGGAGAACGTATCTGGATTTGTAGCTTGATAGATGGTGCACTTTGCTCCGGGCTAGCTTTTAATTCTCTCCGTCTGTGCGTCGGTGCTGCGTAGGTACCGCACAGTCAGATCATTGCTGCTTTTTAATGGAAACAGCTGCGTTCTACTGATAGAAACGTAGCGATAGAAACTCGCCCGTGCTCTGCTTGTACAAAAACTTGTTCTCTCTAGTTCCACTGACTAACCAATCCTTCACATACCCCGAGGAGGATCCTGGATTTGCGTCTCGGTGCTGTGTGACTTGTCGAACACGTGCTCCTTCAGAGCTTGTCCCAACATATTGGAATATGATCAATGGTGACGGGGCTAGCCTTTGGTCAGGCTAAAGTACAGTATATTCCCCTCTCTCGCTCCTTTCTTTCATTTTTCTTCTTTGCTTACCAAACAGCCTTGTGAACCCTGTGAACTGCTTTGACTGAGTGTACACACACACACACACACACACACACACGTACTCTTAGTTACTTGCCGGAATAGTCAAGGGAGATATAGTGAAGGAAAGGAGGGACAGAAAGCGATGAGGGGGTGGAATATGCAGCTTTGTAAAGAAAGAGAGAAGAAGTATACGTGACAGAGGAATGGGGGAGCCATTTTTCTTGCTTGTTCGAGCTCTTGAACTCCAGCCCTGACTTCATCTAAAAGGTTCATCTTATCTACTCATCCTAATAAGAGAATGGGATGAAGGAGGAGGAGGAGGAGGAGGAGGAGGGAAGGCAGTCCCAAAGGGTAACGGAGGTCTGGTGGACATGCGCTGCCTCTGTGCGGCACGCTCCCTCACAGCTGGGCAGGGTCAACAGTCACAAGTTTGAGAACAGATTAGCATATGATTTATGAAAGCGTTATCAGCGGTGAGTAAAGTCATCTGGGCCGCATCCGGGTCCAAACGGCTGTCAAACGTTTCCTGTGAGGACTGGAATGAAATTTGGTGAAAGCTAACCAGACAGAGAGCGTCTATGTCGCTGGGATTTGATAACAAGCGAGGGCTAAAAAGCAATCGCTCTGTTATCAAGTGACACCAGAGACAATATTTGGCAAATCATCACATGCTCCGGCTTTTCGAGAAGCAGACAACAAAGAGCTTTTCAAATAAAAGTAGCTCTTCCTCGTTCCCCGACACGCAATGTAACGACGGTTTCGTATTTTTAAAACCTCTTCTGAGAAACTGAGCTTAGAAGGCACACACACACACACACGCACGCACACACACGCAGACAGCCTAGATTCGTGTGTGCTTGACACACCTGAGTTCACACGTTCCCGTAGCCTACACCTCATTAATTTCACCGGCACGGACGCACATTTAGATGCACGCCCACGTCTGCTGCTGGGTCATGCGGCGTTTCACCGTCAATGTTATCAGGGCAAATTATCAGGGCAAGCGGTGAAGGTTAATTTTTGGATAATTTAAATAAGCAATTGGCGATAAGTCCGTCCGAAGCACCTTGTTGTGCTAATCGCTCCCTTCCACAGACTTAGCGAGATGGAAGAGGAGGAGAGGGAGAGGAGAAGAAGAATGTGTAGGTTGGCGCCAGGTGATAAAAGAGTGTGGCGCTCGGCCATTAGGCTCTTGGTAACGGAACACCTCTGTTACAGTAGACATTCAAACAATGTGACTGTGTTTCATCCTCGTGTGCGTGAGCTCACTCATGCACACACAGGCAGAGTCTAGGAGCATTGGAGGAGGGAGAAAGTCACAAAAGATGCACGGTGGTGTTTGATTTTAGTCATTTATTCTAATGTAGTTTGTGAAATCAACTTCTCTCTTTTATAACATGTTCACAATAAATACATCTATATATACATATCTAAAAAAAACCAGTTTCAAGATATAAATCTTCCTATTTTCTTCAATTGAATCTTTTTTTATGACCTCGTGTAGCCTTTTTATTTTATTATGACTGCTGCTATAGCTCGTGTTTCATTCTTCCGTCCCTGCTGTCTGTCATGTAAAGGCCTCGTGCAGCACAGGAACACTTTTGGCTCCTGAAACCTCCGCTGCTGCCGACGCGCGTCCGAGGAAGGATGCTGTGTCATATCAGACGCCAGGTGGAAAGTTATGGTTTGTCTGGAATGTGCTGATGTAGTAAATAGTAGTGACATTTACAGTTGTGGGATGTTGTAGTCGAGCTGAAATGCGGCGGTACAGTCGTAGCGGTGACAGTTACAGATGTGCGTCAGCGTGAGGATCAATGTAAGGGAGGCTGTTTATTGTACTTGTTAGACTGGAGTGGGGGTTGGGGGGTCATTAAATTGTGTATCTGTGTGTTTGTGTATGTAGTCAGCACAAACTGTATACACTTTTTAGCTTGCACACAAACTGTGTACACAGGCACGAACACACGCTGAGTCAGCAGAAAGGAGAGCCTGGTGACACTGCTGATGAACCCAAAGTGTTATTCTTCAATTAAACGATGGACGAGCACCGAGCCAAGGGACTCCTCTCAGGATCGCTCAGGTTACGTGACGGCCGAATCCTCCTCTTCCCAAAAGCTCATTCTGCCCGTCCTCTTCCACACTGTCGTCCCACAGTCCCCCTGTCGCTCTGTCTCTTTCAACATATGGTCCAGGATCTTCTTAATTACTCCATGAACTTATAAATCTTCTCCCTCCTCTTCCATGGTGTCTGTCAGTTTGTAGTAGTGGTGTGTAAAGTACTACCTCAAAGTTATACTCGAGTAAAAGTGCAGATACTTTGTTAAAAAATGACTTGGACCCAAAAGAAAACATAGTCGATTGAAAGTAATTTAGATGCTGCTGTTAATGTTTGTTTAAGTATCAATAGAATTTCTGGACCTCACAGTGGCATTTATACCTCGTGACTTTCCTCAGATTAACAAAATTATAATCTCAGCCACCCCTCCACATGTCTTTAAAGATAAATATGAACCAAATCTTCAGTCACCAATCGGTTTAATGAAGCTTTTCAAACTCTATTTAAAGATGATCTTGAACTTTGGAGGACACGTTCAATGAGCTGGACCGTCGAGAGTCCTCTGTGCAGTGTTCAGTTTGACCGTCACGTTTGTTCAGACATTTTACAGCCAAACAGGAAAAAATCAAACTTACTCGACGCAGCAAATGTAAACTAATAGAACAGGTGTTGTGGTTTTTACCAACACGCTTTCACTTTTATTTTGTAATGACTAATAAACCTGTTTTGACAAAAGTCCATCTTCCTTCAGATATATGGTTAAAATATTCATGCTACACTGTGCAATATAACACACAACATAATTATACTCCACTTAAGTACAAGGTCTCGTATGTCATACTTGAGCGTTAGTTACTTTAAGCCTCTGGTTTCTGGCGTACACCTGAAGTGCCTGCTCTGACTGCAGTGCTCTGTTACTCCAGAAGAGGGCGTCGCTACCGTGTGGTGACATCCGATGACACTTAGAAATAATGTAGATACCACTGTCATCATCATCACGCATCATATATGGGGGCTCCCCTGTTTCATGTATACTCGTGTGGCGTTGCAGACACTCTCTCCCTTCTCACTTGTCTTCATCATTTCCTCCTCTTCCCTGCCGTGACGTCACAGCTGTTGCTCGGACTGGTCAGAGCACGCAGACACAGAAAAACCCTGTGTCTGATCCTAATCAATTTCAGCGACCGAGTGGAAGTCACGACGCCCGTGAAGCTGCTTTGCGTGCGTGCGTGCGTGCCTGCGTTCGTGTCCGCACGCCTTCGTCTTGACGCATGACGTGGAGACAACTCATGACCGGAGAGCGGCGGCGGAGCGGGGAAGCGCGGCTGGGCAGCGTTAGTGCGGCGCGCTGACCAATCGCCTACGTGTCCGGACACACACGCTCCCCTGACTTCAGCAGGTCCCGGCGCGTGGAAACGAACCGGGAAATATTTGGAGTGGCTGGAAAGTATTTGGCCCTAATCACGCCAAGTCAGCTGGGAATGACGCGATGTGGCGCGTGCATAGACACACACACACACACACCCACCCACACCGTACCTCAGCGAATATTTGACCTTGATATTGTTGGTAATCATGATATATTTTCAAAAAGATACAAATCAGGGTCAGGTCGTCCATAATATTTGGTCTGATGTTTGAGCTTGTTTTCCAATATTATGTCTCTTATTTGCTATTTGTCACACGTTTATCAAACACACCACACAAAACTCCTATGAACGTTTCTGTTGCGCACTTTAGATGCGGATTTTTTTTTTTACATGACGCGTCGCGAACAGGACTGACGGCTGTGTTACAGTGAGCGGAATCAAATATCACAATATCATATCATCGGTCATCGATCATCATCGCGAAACTTTGGAGGACACGCCCACCGCTCTAATGATCCACCAATCAGCAGGTCCAGGGATCTCAGTCAGAATCCGAGCAGTATGGAGAGACCGAGGCTGTGAGAGGGCTGACAGGCGAAGTGCGCAGTGACAGAAGAAACGGAATTTAAAAAAAAAAAAAAAAGAAAGAGAGGCCAGAGCGACGAGACAAAGTTTGTGGGACGGATATCTGAGCGCGCAATTCTGATCGTCGGCTTCAAGTTGCACATCGGAGGAACAGGACACGAGTTTCCAATGGACTTGGAGACCGCTGGCGCACCGAGCATGGGATTAATCTTGTAATGTGGAATGCATTTTTCTTCAGAGAAAACAAAGCTCTGCCGAGGAACAATGTGAGACGACGCGCGTCTTGGATTCTCGTGTTTCTGAATATCTTGAAAATCATTGGCAACAGTTGAGAAGGGAAGAAGTTGTGCGCAAAGGATCGTATACGCACCGACAATGGGACCAACGTGGATTTGCCTTTACAAAGCCCCGCTGTCTGCTTAGAGAAGTCACAGCAGGTCCATTTGTGTTGATTATTGTTGTACTTTTATGTAAACTTCATGCTCGACAAGAAGTCGCCACATTGGCCTCTTGGATTTTAAAACGTCGCCTGCCTGCGGATTTGATTTCCAACACCATGAACTTTATTGACAGTGTGACATTATTATTTTTTTTGACGCTGTCAGCTGTCAAGGTGAGTCGTGTGTCCCCGGAGGACAGATTGGACGCAACATATCACATCTGACCTCTATTTGCGAAATATGGTCACTAACGCTCGGGTCGCCCTTGCCGTTGCTCTCTCTAGGTCATCGCTTGTGTTTGAACAAGCCGAGGCGTTCGGTGTCTTTGGGGAGACTTAAAACGGCCATTACGCAAAGCTGACACCGCACAACCCGAGCCCGGACGCTAATTTCTGATGCGTTCTTGCGTCACCAATGTATCAAACGTGATAATTGCGAACAGACATTGGTGGAAGTTCGGCACTGTGGGTGATCACAGGCCCGATCTAAAAGCACGTTGGCAGATATTATTACGCTTTAAAGGCGCAGCGGCTCCGTTCTGAATTAGGACATGTGAGCAGGTTCGCTCCTGACTCTCTCATAGCGCAACTTTTCACACACACAGAGAGAGAGAGAGAGCGAGCGAGCGAGAGAGAGAACATACATACATACATACACGCACTGAAGTTTAGCTTTTACGCACAAGTGGTTCTGCTCATGAATCAGGCGGGCTGGAGGATTTTACTGGCCGTCTCGTACAACGCTGTAAATCATTTTCCATGTAATCATGAATCAACAACGGCGAGACCAGGGAGGTTTGGAGTAAAAGTTTCAAAACAAGCAACACTACATTTGAATCAGAAGTTGCTAATTTCATATTAACCGACTTCAAGTTAATATTTCTAAAACAATTCCTACTTAGTGGACTCCTGCTGCTGTGTCTCCTGTGTTAATGTGTTAAACTCAACACGGTCTAATAACGCGTTTATTAATCTAAGCCGTTTATTTAATGGCATCGAAGCGGAAATGCGGACACTTGGATCAACTCGTCATCAGTAATGCTCCTATCGTCACTCAGTTTAAGCGCCGGTGTTCGCGGCTTGACACCCATCACTTTAATAAAATAACGGGGGTCTCAGCCGACAAAGGTTGGACCCTCTCACGCCACCGAGAAGGGGGAGGAGACTGCGGCACAGAACCAAAAAAAAAAAAAAACCCCGCTTTTTTTTTTTTTTTTTTTGGAACGGCATGGAAATGAACACGAGTCAGAAAACGCACACTCACTGAATACAAGGCTGGGTCTCACGCAATATTGGCGAGCTATTGCGCGAGTAATACGCGCGCGCACGTGTGTGTATACGTGTGTGCGTGCGACAGAGGGGTGTGTGTGTATGCGCGCGCAGGGTGGTTGTGCGCGTTGACGTGCTTGCGAGAAAAAGTTGTGCGTAAATGCGCGCCCCGGTGGAAAGTTGCCAAAGCCCTTTGTGGTCGGACTCGTGTGGTGACAGCACAGCTGCCCCCTGCGAGGGAGGGCACAGGCTTAGACTCTTACCGGTTATAATGGCGACAGTTATTAATCAGTGTTGCCTAGAAGCGGTGGAAATGCGCAATGAATGGGAACGCGCTAATCCGAGCAGTTTATTCTCAGGTTGTTAATTTGGTGCGTTGCCACGTTTGTGATTTTGGTGGAATTTAGGTCAGTCAGCTGTTTTCTTTGGCACATAAAATCCTCATGCCAAATGTATGACTGCACCATCACATAATAGACTCGGGATTAGTGAGCCAACCAGGAGTAAATCATTGTTAAATTGTGCATTTAATATTGGGTGAGCTTTTAGATATGTTCACACTTTGTGGTAAATGTTTATTTGAAACGCTTGTTGGAGACGTGAGCATGTGACACGTGATAAAGTGTTCACATTTATGACATAGTCTGCTCTTACTAACACTTTTTATTTTATTTCTTGCAGAGCGCCCACATACCGAGGGAAGAAGAAAGAGGTCCACATGCCGGTAGGTGTCCCACAGGGCACCGTGGGAATACTCCCTGACTGGCACGGCGCCAAATTAAAAAAAAAGGAAAAAAAAAAAAAAAGATGGTTTGAGGTTCACCTTGACGATATGCGGCCATTACCGCCCCCTGGTGGACGCCTGCGTAGCTCCACTCTGCCCCATCTCAATCTTTTCTCTTTTTTTTTCTTTTACCTCCCCAATCTCTCCCATTGACCAACTGAGATCACTTTCGCCCCTAAATCACATGCATCCCACACAGTATTCCATTTGAACATTATTTGCGGCCAGGTTGAGGAAACATTATGTTCCTTCCTGTTCTTTGATAGATTGGAATTTCACACTCTTGGCCCACAATTTCGTTTTTGCACAATCCCGGCGTTGCCCAATCGATTTTGGACAATCAGCAACCGAACTTCACGAAATCTAAATATACAATTTGTGTCTCCTTTGGCTCCTCTAATGCTCTGAGTGATAGTTCGGAGGGGTTGCGGTCTCTGTCCTAAAGTTTTTCTCAACATCAGGAAACAATAGGCTTTTTTTAGGCCTTACGTTAAAAAATATCAGACACCAGTACATCTCTAAAAGTCAGATATTATAGGAAATTAACCATATTGTCGTATAAATGAATTCAAATCTTTTTGTTTGTGTGTTGTAAATGTATTCAAAAGTCTCTAAATGTGTCCCACAGTCATCCCCTTGATGGAGGTGTACAACAAGAGCTTGTGTAAGCCTCGGGAGCTGCTTGTTGAGATTCTGCAGGAGTATCCGGATGAGGTGGAGCACATCTTCATCCCGTCCTGCGTGGTTTTGACGCGCTGTGCCGGCTGCTGCAACGATGAGATGCTGCAGTGCACGCCAACATCCAGCTATAACATAACAATGGAGGTCAGCCGCTTTCAATCATTGTCTCCGCTGCATCCTTTGAACGCTAAGAACAGAATCCACTTTTTAAAAACCTGTGCGAATATTCCTCTCATCTCGACCTCTTCTTTCTCCTTTTTACAGATAAAAAGAATAAAACCCCAAAGGCAACAAAATGACATTTTCATGAGTTTTACAGAACACAGCGGATGTGAGTGTAGGTAAGAAACCCCAAGCACACAATACCACACACACACACACACACACACACTCTCCCATCGTACTCCAGTGTTTGAAGTTCGTCACTGACACATCCAGCAGATACGTAGAGATTGATCTGGAGATTGGGAGATTGGAAGATTCTCCTCTCCGCTTCTTTGACTTGATCTTTAAAGGGAATGGGACAGGTTGAAGCAGATCTCAGCAGGCGCCCCCACCATATTGCTTTAATTTATCCTCATTCCATCAGATTGCTCAAGCGAAGGAGATAGACTTGTGTGAGTACAGTTGCTACCTAATCCTTTGTTTTCCCCCTGTGGCATGTCGAGTCATTGTTGGAGCTGGGTCCGATAGCATTAGTTATTGATCGCTGCGTGGAGATAAGCACTGTGTGTCCTCTCTGTACCCTCTGGTTACAGCAAGTTCAGTTCTGGTTAGGATTGAGATACACTCACTCCTGCCTCGTACGTTTTATGGAGCAATTTGTCCTTTTTCCCCATCTGTTGCGTAGCTTTGCTGCACAGCTGAAGCGTGTTTCTATCAGCTCTTAAAACCTGCTGTAAATTCAGGGATAGCAGCTGTCGACTAAAGGTGAACAAAATTAGTAAACATTTCATTTTTTTATGAATGATTAAGTCGATGCGGGCCAATCAGTGACAAAGGTCTCACTTTATCAAGCACTTGTAGTTCCCTCGGTGTGATTTTAAAAGTTGGACATTTAAGAATGATTTTTTGGGGGGGTTTTTTGGTGGCGTCTGGAAGGTGAAAGATGCAGATTGTCCCAATATCCTGTGTGATGATGTATGCTTGTGAGGGGTGAATGACATCATAGATTCTGATCCTGGTTTTCGTTATTCAAGCAGCAGTTCAACTCTTTCGTTCTCTTTTCATTGTGGGGGACAGGAATCACATTGATCTCACGATGTAATCATGCTCTCGCCTCACGGCTGGCTAATTTATTATATTTATTAACAAATAAAAACGAATACAACCTGGGTGGAGGTGGTGTCATAAAAATAGGATTTGGAGCACATTGTTACTTTGTGACACACGGATGCATGATGAGCTCCACAGCATCTTCCTGTCGCCAGAAACACAGCAAACGTCTGTTGTCTTAGGATAAAAACGGGTTTAGGATTGAAAAGAATGACTCTTAAATGTGCTTCCAGGGGCCGATGTTCAATGTTACCTGAGCTCCTGCCACCAAATATGAAGAAACGTTTCTCAAGTCACTTTTTTATTCTGAATTCCAGATTATCTCAATCAAACTGCGTCTTCCTTGTGGATTTGTTCATTTATTTATGAGCCTGTAAACGCTGGTGAATTGATTCATCAAACAGTTCAGGGTTATTTTAAGGACTTATTTTAAGGATCAATTAAGTGAGCCTTTTCATACATAGAAAAGGCCTAAAAATATTTCCATTTTTTAAGAAGTTGAGTTCAGTTTGAGAATTTAACCGTTTTATAAAATCACAGATCTGTGTTGTTGTTTTTTTTTTGCAATCCACCTCTAAAATGTCTCCATGAACTCAGCGAGATTCCTCCCGTCTGTGTGTCGCGTCACTGTGCGTCACTTCGATGTCACCGCGGCAGGTGATAGTTCGGCACGCCACAGTAAAACCACTGAGTTGTCGCTGTAAAGTTTTACAGTCGCTTTATACGCTGTAGAAACCACACATAATCAGCTTAGTAGCATTTTAAACGTCTTACACGGCATGGAACACTGTAAACGCAGTCAAATTAATGGGACTAACAAAGGCACATCAATGACGTTAATGTGGACGAAGGCATATCTTCATCCTTTACTCACTGCACAGTGCCTGCGTGTATCAAACACGATCTTTGCTGCTTTTCCGTGACTTTGTTGAATAGAAGTGTTTCCTAATACTTTTTGGCCCGTCGATGCCTCCAGACTTCCAGCACATTTATTGCTCCACATTCTGTTATCGGCACCGCAGGCGAGAAGTGAAACTGACCTGGCAACCTGCTATTGTGTTGTGTTTGTGTGTGCGAATGTGTATGCCCGCATGTGTGTATCAATCAATGAACACACCCCTTTGTGTGGCTCTATCCCAAGAAATCCAGCCATGGTACTGAGCCAGGTGCGCGAAAGTGAAAGTCGCTGATTTCTGGTAAAAGGAAAACGATGATGTCATTTTTTCCCGGTTGATGCGATGCCCACCCGTGTTGCATCCTGAGCCCGCATCCCCGGGGCGATCGCGATGTGTATCTGTTTACGGGGATGGAAAAACAAAAGCGAAATGCTGTGATCTAATGTGGCCTTGTTTTGTTCCTGTCTTTCAGGGTAAAGAAAGAAGTGAGAGAGCAGAGAGAAAAGTGAGTACAGCACTCTTTCTTGGTGGAGATTTGGGTTACAATGGGAAGTTGAGATTTGATCTGACGTTCTACTGTTGTGCTTTGCAAACAAATTCTCGCTCTCAATCGCCGTCTGACACCCTCTCGCCGTCTAAATCCCCGGCTATTGATTCATCTGCCCGACACCATTTTTCTCACCTCTCTCTTATTTCCCTCTCATTCACGCACGCGCTTCACGCACGCCCGCCCGCATTCTAGAAGTCTTCTTGTGGACGAACACGTAGCCCTCAGGTGATGCGTACAGGGAAAGCCACGGTAATCCACTCAGGTGAATGAGTGACACTCGTCGAGGGCATTGACCGCTCTGCACCTGTCCTCCCGTCTTCTTCCCTCTCCTCTTTACGTTCCTGTCCTCTCTTTTACAGTTTTCGTCCCGCTTTTAACAGCCTCTTGTTTTCGGCCCGTTTTACTAGCTGCCCTGATATAGATAAGAGTGTATTTGAAGATCCTCTTAAACCTTTGTCTTGATGGTCCTGGTTTGAGTATTCTTCCTTTCTCATGCAGCAGAAGTCACTGTGCTAAGGGTCATTAAACCTCGTCAGGAATCATTAATATTTTCCCATTGCAGCACGGTGGAGTGTATTTTTGGTTTTGTCAGGTCTTATAGATAAGAGTTTATTCACAGGCCCTCTCTTTAACCTTGTCCTGCCTGTTTACGAGCCCGACTTCAGTTGGCGGCCTGCCGCAACAAAGGGATCCTCCTCGGGTCCCTCAGCGCCTGCTTCTGATGCTACCTGCCTTTAATCTTAGTTTTTTATGTCCGCTCCTGACCTCACAGTGACACTTCCAGCTGTGCTTGTGAACGCTTAAAATTAATCTCATCTCCATATTTGAACATTTGTCATATTTGGTCAGAAACATGCAAATAATGGTGATATAATTAGAAAAGACCAAACCTTGAAATAGCCGTGCAAATTAATTGGCCAAGTAATGTTTATTTGCATAGTCCAACATCACAAACAATGGCTCAGAGGGTTTACAAGCTCACATGGTTCCCAAAGCTCTCTG
Source organism: Brotula barbata (assembly GCA_900303265.1). Lineage (NCBI taxonomy): Eukaryota > Metazoa > Chordata > Actinopteri > Ophidiiformes > Ophidiidae > Brotula > Brotula barbata. Next base: position 111,219 of record OMNV01017064.1, read on the forward strand.
GGAAGACAAGGAAAAACTCCCAACGACCCTTAACCTCTAAGGAAAAAACAGAAGAAACCAATTCAAAGAGAGATTCCCTCGCCTCACACAGCCAGCTACTGATCAGTGGACCACCTGAACGATTAACAATGAATTAAATATTAACACAGAGCCCATAAAACATAACATTCCCCTCGTGAAAATCTGCCCTGCAAATGTCCTCTAACTTTAATTCTTAAGGTCGTTGAGTATTGAGTACACTTTAAGGCAAAACAGTCAAGAGTTGTTTAAAGTAGTTTGTAGAGGTATTTTACTGCATTATAAAGTGACTTTGAGCGCTGAAAGGACTTGAATGTTTATTATTATTACAATTACATAATCAAATTGGCCTTTTCACATTAGTATATTCCTCCATTAAATAAATGAATGCACAAATAACTCAGGCTGTCTGGACGAAAAAGGTGAACTGCAATTTCACGTGTCAGACTCAAAAATACACTCTCAAGATTCTGTTGATGACATCATCATCAGCTGACTCACCTGACAAGATCGAAAGCAAATAAGGCCGCAATGTGCTTGGCGTTAGCGTAGCCTGGCTGGCTGACTGTTGTAGGCTGCCTGGTTGCTAAGCTAAGCTAAGCTAATTTTTGCAGTCTTCTTCACAGCCACACAACACAACCGAGTTATCTCGCCCACATGTAGCTTAGACAACGCCACTGATTCTGTTTTGTAACTAAATTCTCCACAATTTTCTGTCTCTTATGTGTTTTGTGACTAGCGCTGCTCGGCTGAACGTCCTCATGTAGATCACAACACGTCATCGCCATCGACAACGCTACAGGTCATGTAGCAGTTTAGCTAGTAGTCTGTTTAAAAATGAAAGTATCCGCAGATTATGCGAAGCTTATCCTTATCACCAAAATAATTGATAGTCAGTCCTCGACTTTATGTGTATGTTTCACGTGAAGGGAACATTTTCACACAGCGTTTGCGTCCATATCCCAGTATCACAGCGCTCCTCTGTAAATCTGTGTTCGTCCGAGACAAAACTCCAAACTTGCAGCCAGATATTTTAATCCCACCTGCACCTGTGAAATGTGCTCGATTCGCACGGATCAGCTTTGCATTGTGCTGTCGTCTGGAACTATTTCAATCAGAAAAGAAAGCGGTGACCCAGATGCCTTGAATGATGCAGCACTGGACATGTCTGGGTTCATTGTCCCGGAGCCATTTGGGAAATGTTAGAACAGATGACCCCTCCAAACCTCAGCCTATTAATCACTCGCAAATCTGCAGAGTCATTGTACTGCCTCACACACAATGAGATGACCTTAATGTAATGGAGGATTTGGCGTTCATCACATTCAGGCGCTATACATAGAACGTGCCTACAATGCATTGACCTGGAATCGGCTCAAGCATTTCAAATGTACTCGTGGTCGCAGTGTTTTCACGGGCCTCATCGTCGGGGCATAAATCTCACCAAAATAGTTTGTTTCAGACACAAACAGTCATTAGTGGAGAGCTATCAAAGTAAAAAATACTGCATGACATTACTTGGGTATTCAAGAGAATTAGTATTACTTTAGCACTTTTGTCCAAACTCTTAACAGAGTGTCGAGGGCGTAATGAAAATACTTAGAAAGTATGATGAAAAAGACAAAGTGTGAATTATCAAACAGGAATGAGAGGTTTGTTTGTGTGTGTCAAAATGAAGGATGTGGAGGCTCTGCTGAACTTCCGCTTCAGTGCAAGTTCATAAATAAATCTCAGTTAGGGAAAAGCTTTCAAATATTACGGACATTTCTTTGATTTCTCATTCATTCTGATACCTCGTAATCATTCCGTTTTTTTCACATCTCTGTCTTGTACCTTTTCCAACAGTGGCTCTGATACTCTGTGGTATTAACGTGCACTGGTCGGTTTAATAGCTGTAGAGCGTAATCAAGGTACAAAACATTTCATATAAAAGAATGGTAGGAGTGATAACTGCTTTTCCTCAAGTAGACGTTTCCGTTTTGGGTGAAAATACTTTTTTTTTGTTATCTGATGGCTATCTCAAAGCAGAAACGCCACAGGGACAATTGAGAAATCATTTCACTCTCACTACAGCCATTATCCAAAAAAATACTGTTCACCTTTCGCGACATTGACATCAAGAGCCAAATGGCTTTTAGTCAAACATTTCCTCTCACGGGGCCAATTTTCCAAAGTCACATTGATTACGATATCTCAACTATTACTCAAGCATGCCGTCGAAATGTTCTCCTTCCATCGCCGGCAATCGCTGTCTGATGCCTTCCTCATGTTGTATGTCTTGATTGTATGCAACAGGTTCTTAATCTCAAACAAGACAATCATAAACACAGTGAAAGTTGACTTGATTTGTTGTTTGAATGAATGTTTTTGCCTTCTGATTCATTGGAACACAGATAAAGAATTGCTATGAAGTCATGCTGCGGTTTAGAAACCGTGTTGTTCTCATCACATGAGCAGTGAACACTCCAAGTCCATTCTCTCTCAGGCATCTCTCTACGTTCTTTTCCCCTTTTTCTCTTGCAGAAAATCCCGGAAAGGCAAGGGTAAAGGCCAAAAGAGAAAAAGAAAGAAAAGCCGTGACAAAACAAATCACAATGCGTATGTCAGCTCCACCTTCTCCACCTACCTGCACCTGAGTGTTGCGCTTCTCGTAATTAAGCTCATTTGGGAGGATCTCCTCTGCCCTTTTTAATGTGCCTACACCGATTAGCATGTTGCTTCTGTGAACACCGTGTCGTGTCCTAACTCTGTCTCGTCAATCGGATTCACCCACGCCAGCATCACCGTTGTAATGCTCAGCTGCTAACCCGTCCTGCTAACTTAGCCACTGGTCACTACTGACACACTACACTCCACCAGGCGAGAAATAAACCGTAACCCACCTCCACACCCTCACCTGATCCCCTCCCGACCCCACAGACACCCCAAGTCGTACGCCCTAGCTCTCCCTCTTCCCGTGGATGTGACGGGACACAGCGGGATGAGTTGGGATCTTTCATGCGTCGCATGAAAGAGTGTAGAAACCCGAGGTCCAAGTTGTGCCAAACATCTTGTCAGATTCAGAGTTGCTTTTCAGATTGATAATGGTTATGTTTAAAGAACCTGGAATAAACACATCTGAGATTGGCGGCGGCTGTAACTTGAACCTTCCGCAGAAACACAGACGCACCAGCATGGGTTTGCGGCCCGAGCAGCTCGTGCTATTCTGGTATCTGTGTTGGAATCGCTCCGTTCACTGTTGAGTCTGTGCTGCCTTGCTGTGTCTCCTCTGCCTTCTTCTGTCCTTTTCATCTTTTCAAACAGGTTTTTTTCTGTTGTGTACGCCATGCTGGTACTTTTTTGTATGTCATGTGTAGATATGAGAGATGCCTATCTGCCGCCCGTCTTTTTGAGGGGAGATACGGAACATTGTGAACCGAGTTATGTTCTTGTGTTGCATCTTTGTTTTCCCGCTTTTGTCTCTACAAATGAAAGTATAAAACACACCCTCATCGTTGCCACAAAAGCCGATGATGATGCTGTGTTTTATCAGTGAATGAATACACTGTCGTTGTGTAATGTACCATCTCAAGATGTCAATGCACTACCTGAGTCTCCACCTGTCCATTATCCCATGAATACAGCATTTCCTCTGTTATCTAGAATCCAATGTCTCTATGGAAAAAGTAGTTTTCAGTTTTGTTTTTTTCTTTCAATAAAATGAAATCGCTCGTCACGGAGCACCAAGCAGACCCTCGAGTCTTCTTTATCAGAGAAACAGAGTGGAAGTCGCCCACGGTGTCGTTCTTTGTCGCATGGAGGTCCCGCTTGCTCGCTGCATGTCTTAATAATCACAACGGGAGTGGGCCAATCGAGCAGGATTTGGGTGGTAAAAATTGGTCATTTTGTTGCTTGGGATTTTGCTTTGCTCTGTATGAGTCTCAGACCCAGCGTACCAAACCCACGTGCAGCACCAATGAACCCGTGTGTCAGGTTTAGAAGTGCAAAAGTGGAAGATGCGGTACCTTTACGACCACGACAATTCATGAATGTGCCTCCCTCTCTCTTTCCCCCCCTGTATCTCGCCATGCAGTGTGTGTACGCCATGTTGTGATCAGTGCTCAGAGAGAAGGAAGCGTTTGTTCCTTCAGGACCCCGTAACCTGCCTGTGCTCCTGCAAACACACAGAAGAATACTGCAGAGATCGCCAACTAGAGCTCAACGAGAGGACCTGCAAGTAAGTGCTTGTTTTGGTTTTTTTGGGGTTTTTTTTGGTATATGTGTGTGTGTGTCTGTTCCCTTCTGACAGACAACAACGCACTCCTTGTATCTCCCGTTTCAAGATTGTTCTCCCCTTTGTGTTTCATCAGATGTGACAAGCCGAGAAGATGAGAGAGGAGGGAGCAGCAGATGTACAAGATGAAGGAATATTCTAGAAATATTTCACAGCACAGCACTTTGACCTTTATACCGTAAGCTCTTCTTTTCTGTGGAAAGCATTCCCCCTGGACTGACTGAGAGAGAACAAAGAGAAAGAAAGACTGAAAGGACTGAGTTTTTCTCCCACTGTATATCTGTGTGTAGATAGACCACGATAAAGAGATAAGTACAGAATTTGTATGCTGCTAAGAAAAACACATAACTAAACCCATCCTTTGAAAAAAAAAAAAAAGCAAATAGCCGCCATGTGGTGTTGCATTTTACTTCTAACCGGCTTGTGATGCAGCTGTTTCTCGTCTTGTCGTCAATTCATTTTATGCAATTACTTCACTGGATATGAGTCTACTGTGGTTGTGTGTCAGTGGTAAATTACAAAAGTTCTCGATTAACTGCTAAAACAGCGGGCGAGGCCGCAGAGGACTCGGGAGCGCTCTCCTTTCTCAAACGGCGGATGGATTTTGGCCGTTCGACGTGGGCTTTGTGACAAACGATGGGAATCTGGGATCTGTCTCTGGTTGCAGACTGATGGACTTGATGTTCTCGCCGTTGCAATCAGCTCGCCGAAGAGACTTTGGAGTGCCATATACTTCTAAAGGGATACTGTTATCAATATAGCATATATTGGTATATCTTACAAGAAAACCACTGAAACCACCATCCTATACTGTAGTTTGATTCCATTTGAAAAAAGAAACTGTGCCTCACAAAATGTACTGAGAAATCCTCTGAATGCTTTTTAAATTATTTTGTTTTTATTTTGGAGGGGGATCGTCAACGTAGTTTTGTTAGCAGTTGAACTCAATACAGAATACATTGATTACATATCTTCCTCTCTGTACTTGTACGTGCGTAATACCGCTTTATACCATAGTCCATTCTAGGTAATTTATAATGTTATAGAGTATTTTTCAGTATTCAGTCGACACATAATTTGGTCTATTTATATATGCAGTGTTATGTACCTTTGGCTGTCTTATGTCCACCCTCATGTGTCAGGTCACTGATGGCTTCTCTCTGCATAGCATGGAGACTCTGTGCTTTTGTAAGAAACACAAAAAAAAAAAAATCAAAAACAGTGTGTTAACATTCCCTAAATGGATCATTTGTACTGATGTCACCTCCTTTGGATTTTTTCAACCCCTCTTATCTCAAGATGCGGGTGCTGTGTATAAATTCAACGCCCGCTTTGGCTCTTGTGAATGCGATTGCGTGTGTGCGTGCGTGTGTTGTGTGTATTTGCATCTGTACATGTGCATCATTGTGTGTAAGTGTAGCTGACTCGTGTTTGTCCGTCCTGCAAGATACAAAATAAGAATAAACTGCTGCTACCAGTTCAGCATACACTACCACACCGACACCACCAACGTCCTGCCATCAGTCTTCGAATCCTCATTATTAGTTAATTTGTCTCCTCTCCGCTATTAACATGTTCCTCTGTGTTTATGTAAAGCATATTTATTTTCAAAATATATTGTTTTTTATATAAAATAAGGAAAAGGTTGCTGTGTTGTGAATGCTGTGTTTTCAAGAGATTTAATTAGGGGACATGTGAGTTTTTCCATGTTTATGTGCAGCAAGTTGATACACGTTCAAGTAAGAACCCCTGAAGAATGTAAAAAAATATAACTAAAATAAGATATTCCTCCTCCACGCTTTTCATGAAAGACAGACATGCAGGATTATGAATAAAATGGCACTTTGAAGCAGTGTGCAGTAATTTCATCTTTCGAATGTGACTGTAGGTGGCCGTAGGGCAGAGCTGGAGGAAAAAGATTTGGGAGAAATTTTTTTGCTAATATGAAACCCACCTCAAACTATTTCTACCAAGGATTCATGGAGAAAGAGGCTTGCTCCGGTGTTGGGGTAGATTCAGGTTTTAGCAAAGGTCTTATTTTGGGCAGGTACTCCTATAAGGAGAGTTTCTGGTCCAGGTCGCTGGAAAGCTTAAAGGTGCTTCGCCATTCGTTCCAGCAGCTTTTGAGAGTCCTTCACACCTCGAGTCAGGTGACTCTTTGGGTCACGAGAGAAGCAGGAGGTTCATTAGAGTCACATGGCAGTCACAGTGTCACTTGTCTCATAGAAAGTCCAACGTCCCCCATTCATGTGACTTATTACTCTGTTGACCTTCATGACTACTGTGACGTAGCAAACAATCCAAGGTGTGAACCACAAGGCAAACGGAAGATAACGACTCTCAGATATACATCAAAGTATTACTACAAGAGAAGCAGTCTGAGGAATTTGTCTGGGCTTAATGTTTAGTCTAGAAGACATTTTGTCTTATCCGTGTAGTTTTTGCAGTCCTGAGTCAGAGATGAGCAGGACACCAGCACTATGAGAGGCGTTCACACCTTGGGTCAGGTGACTCCTACGGCCACATGGGAGTCATGTGGGGGAAGTTAGTCACACAGCAGTCTCCATTTATGTGGCCTCACATGACTCCCGTGAAGTGGATTCATGACAGCAATTCAAGGTGTGAATGAGTCTCAGAAAATGAATTTATATACACTTCATATAAAAATAAACATGCTAATGAGTTTTCAGGTGATTCGACTGGACAAACAGTAGTCTTAAGGAACGATAAAAAAAATTACCTTTTTATACATATATTTCCTTTACACCTACCTTGCCAACCATCCCGTCAACCAACCTCCACTCTTTCATCAAGATGTCCTACAATAGCCACACTCAGTCCTTCCAGAACGAGGGGTGAGTCCAACGTCTCTCAGAGCGGCTGGAGAGGTGTGTTAATTCGTAACTGTTAGTCAGACTGAATTCTTGGGTTGGAAAATGGGCAATATCTATTCACAAGGGGAAGTGGAAGCGTCATGGCCGCCTGAAATAAGTGGGCTGAAATTTGTGGTGTGACTGCACATATTAAGCAGCTTCCGCTCATTGACTCGACATTGAACCTCCTGCACCTGTTTTTTCCTTGTTGTTCTTTACACCTCCACTTAAGCTGCTATGTTTGTGCCCGTTTAGGTTTGTTCGGCTGTCTGGATTACGAGCAGGATTGTTCCGAAACTAATGACATCATATTACATTTTGGTAGCAGTCGGTCTGATTATGGCACCGTGATCACCACATTTACATTTTTGCAGATAACCTTTGACTTGTGAGTCAATTTTTCCTTTCCCACTGGTCTACACACATCCATCCGGATAGGCCGAGCCCATTTACGTGGACTAGGTTTTCCACCATTTAGGTTTTTTTTCCCCAAAAACTTTTTTTGACATTCCTTACTATAATTAACAGTAAAATTTGAGAGGGCGTCTATCGTAATCAAACTTGGTAAACCCATGCAAAACAGTTCAATTTGGTCAATGGATGAATAAATATTTCTTATATATTTCACATTTCCAGGCATCCCAAAGACTTTAGCTGAAAGTTTAAATGAGAAATCACTCATTTGCTATTTTCACTCTGTGATCACACTCTGGGATGTTTTCTGCCGTGGCACAATTTGGGCACAATCACATTGGTGTGGACAAAAATTTGCTCAGGGAGACGTAACGGAGCAGGTGGTCACGGCCCAGTCAAAAATAAACTGAAGCGATTCTTTACCACTGAGCTGAAAGGTAAAAAATAAACTTTTTGTGCTGACAAATTATTCAGTGTAAACACAGGATACAAATATTGAACTAAAATAACATTTTTGGTTTGCTTTTTGGGTCTAAAATGAGTTTTGCCTGCTAAATCAAGACAAAGGAACTGACTGAACGGTAATTTACAAGACACACATGAAAAACCTACAATGTGGTTGTTCAATATTGTGATGTCATCGAGGGGGCTGCAACAAGGACTACAACCCATCATGGTGTCCGGTAAAAGACTACAAAACCCACGGGCAGCAGGGCGGTCAGGACTAGCTGGACCTTGTGAACTGATTGCTCTGGTGAGGGAGAGGAGGGAGAGGAGACGAAGGTTGCACAGAGGAGTCAGGTTTGTTTTGGTTTTCTTAAAGTAAGACAGTGCACTATCATTTTGGTTTAAATAGCTGTTTTGTAGAGTTTTATGCTGACCTGTTATGAAAAGACTGTATTCAGTTGAATTTGAGTCAAAAAGCAACGCCTCACTGTCTGTCATTTCCTGCACACACGCACACACACACACGCACACACACACCTCCATATATCAAGATATCACAAAATATTTCCTTGGACATGGCAGTATTTGCTGCTTTTAGCATTCATACCGCTACATTCCATTTGGTTTACACACCGAGTGGAATTTAGATTTTTCTACCATAACAAGTCAAAATATGGCACTTTTACAAACACTCACGTCACTTGTCCCCTCACAGAGGACAAAGAGCAGTTTTAGCTACAGCAGCGAGCAGGATTTATTATTTGCTGATCCCCCCCCTCCCCTCCCCCCTCCTACCAAACCTAAAGCCTATGAACGTTAGAATAAGATGAGGTTGTTGCGTCTTTGGACATGTTTGTTTTGAAACTGGCTCCCTATTAGACCAAATGCCAGATTAGCTCCTGGCTCTGGTCGCCGCACAGAAGCTCTGCTCTCCTTTTCATGCTCTATACGTGCATACTTAAATATACAGCACACCATAATCCCAGTAAATTGTGAGGCCCTTCACTGGCTGAAACCCCCCAAAGAATGTCATAAACCATCTAATCTATGATTTACCGTGAAGCCCAGAGCTCAGCGAGCGAGCTAGCTGTCTGCCATGGTAGATAGGCATCGCGAGAGGGCAACCCGCTACGATTTTTCAGATGATGTTATCGCTTTTTATTCATTAACGTCCGCAAAAACAAACATCTGCGTCCTTCACTCAGATAATGAAATGATGTAACTTTATGGGGAGTTACTGAATCTAGGCCTGGTCATTAATTTCTTATATAAATATGGAAATTAATTTTTCAAACCTATCAAAACCAGTTTGTTATTTTGTGAAGCAAATCATTTATTAATCATCTTTTTTTTTTTTTGCAACCTTTAATCAACCCAAACACAATGAGAGTAAAAAAGAAAATATAGGATAATGTGTATGGAAGATTAATTATCTGGTGGCAAGTGCACATATAGATCAACTTGTGTGTGCATGTGTGTGTTTTTGCCTGCCTGCTTGTGTACTTTCCATTCATTTTCCTTTCACTGATGGACTTTGGACAATTTCCTGTGTGTTTGGCTGTAAGAGAAAACCATTCTGTGTGTGTGTTTCAGTCCGGTTCAGCTGTGACGATCTTGATACGTGTAATCTACACCAGTTCACTGCTGACTCATCTCTGCTTTACTACATTCAACCAACAAGAGAACGTAGAACCAGTCATAAACACCAAGAATTTCAAAATGACAAGATAGTGACCTGCCTTTGATCTCATCACAACGTGCTTCTTTCTCTGTTTTTCTCAAGACGTTGTTGTTTTTTGTTTCCAGTGTATTTTTTGTTTGTTTTTGTTCTCATTCAGGGTAGTTTGACATTGTAGATTTTGGTCACGATAACAACAATTGTAATCTTTGCCACAAAAACATTTAATCCTCCCCAGAGGATTTGAAGTTTGAGAGCAGGGTTTTTTTTATGATGTTTTATATTTGGACTTTCTTTAAAAGTCGCGTCTCTATAAAATCAGAGGTTTTGCCCTATTAAAGATTCTTTTTGGCATGCTCTGCTTTTTATTGTGATGGTTACAGACGACAGACAGGGCTGAAAGAGAGAGGACGACGAGCGGCAAAGGCCACAGGTTGGAATCAAACCCACGCTGCTGTTTTACGTGGTACGCGTTTAAACCGGCGAACCATCGGTCACCGCGGACCAACCTATGCTTAACAAATTTAAAACCAACCCCATAACATGTAGCACCAGGGGGACTGATACAGTTACACCTAAATGGAATGCAGCCGCGATTAATGTTATTAGATCCGCGTTTGATAAGTGGCAAAGTGCGACTGGAGAGGCTCCTGCTGTAGCTTTAAGACTAGGGAAACAGCTTCAAATGACATCATGCCAACGTGCTCCCAGGCAGGTAAATCGGCCGGACTGTCTCACGTAAAACAGAAGAAGAGAAAGGAAAACTCCACCCTGAGGCGTGTCTAGCCTTTATCCAGCCACGTTATGTGCTCGCACACACGTACTCCATCGTTAAGGCCTCTGCTCTATATTTAGCCACCTTTGCAACTAATTGTGACATTGAGGAGTATCCTTCATGAGTCATGAGGCAGGGAAATGGAGGGGGCGGAGGGCGCGGAGGAATAAGACTGAAATGTTTAAATAAGGATCAGTGGGACTGTGTGAAAAAGAGACTAATTGAGCAGAGGGGTAAGAGGATGTAAATGAGAACTTGAGGGAGAAACCGTAAGGGAAGGCAGAGGAGTACAGCATCAATTTCCTCTTTACATTAAGTCTGCGAGTGTGAGACACCGTGTGAGTTTCTCAGACGTAGACGTTTGACGGCCCATCCTATGGCCTTTCTCAAACATCCGTGTATCAAATCCTATGGCGTCTGGGGTTTGGCAGACCTGGCTGCACCCAGTCACCTCTCACATGGCAGTTAGAGTCCAGCTTACACTCATTACCACGGCATTACCATTCACAGTGCATATCTCAGAGGGTGTGCCTTTGTCTGTGTGTGTGTGTGTGTTTAGGTGTGTATATGCATATACGTATGTACCCACCGAAGGCAGATTAATGGTCAGTAATTAGTCAGTAAAGGGCCGTGCCATATTTCTCGTCAGCGGTATTATTCACGGTCGTGGACTTTAACCGGTGTAATCAAACCGAAGAAAAGTAGATTGTGCACAAATGACATGAATGCATTGTTTCATTTTTATCAGGACGCTTATGTTATTTTTGCTGACTTATTGTACACTCAGGCAGTGGGGGTATTTTATTCTATCAATCTAAGAGTGCAGGTCAGGACTAGAACAATATTCAGTGTCCTGGGATGCACTAAATCCTGATAATTTGGTTAAAAGACTCTTTAGAATTACTTGCACAATACCACTTTGCAGCAACTGCACAAAGTAATCTGAAATTTGGCATTTGAGCTGAGGGAATTACTGCAAATGAAGGAGAAAGGAGCAGGATTTATGTCACGTTCTATGCTCGAGACAGGTCCAGCCTTGTTAGAGAATACACAGCGGCTCAGTTTTAAAATCCCCTGGCAGAAGAATCCAACTACAGATCAACCACTAATTATTCAGAAACAGGTTGGGAAGTTGACTTGACAGGGCATGAAATTTTAGGATCACGATACACAACAACACTGATTGATTTGTCCATTCATCAGAATGAAAGTCACCGTCTGAAGGTCAGCGACGCGGGAAGATCTGGAATTTTCCATAAGGGAGGATAAAGAAATGCTTTTATAAGGATTTCTGACTCTTATAATCCAAGATTCCAAAAGGAAGATTTGACTGTATGGCTAAGCAAGCAAGTCTGACTATTCTGTGTTGATGTGTTTATTATGTTCCAAAAAGCATTCATAAAGAATCCTAATTCATTCCCTCCAGGATGTTGCAGAGCTTTTTTTTTTTATGATTGTTGCGATCAAAAATGCTTGCCTTTGCAGCGGGGGTTTCAGAAATTGCGACATAATTTGCAGTGTGGTATGGGATTTTTTTGTTGGTGGTAAAATTGTGGGAATAGACAGAAATGACAAAAATTGCACGTCGAGGAGAAGGGTTTTCTTTGTCCATTGTGTGAATTCCCCGGTATTTTCAGCTGAATGCGCGATGCTATGATGTCACCTTGGTTGGTTTTGATTTGACTGATGCAGGGAAATGCGACGATTGGTGTGTGTGGGAAAAGCAGCCTTATAGTGGGGAGTTGGACGACCCAGAAACCCACGGCGTGTTTGATGAGAGGGGAGGTTGCTAACTGAGCTTTGCTAATTGCAAATGTCATACAAACCCTTCAAATACTGCAGAGTTCGGGTTTATCTGGACATTTGATGCAGAGAAATTACGGGAAAAATTGCAAACCATTGAATTTTTCGCAGACTTTGCTTGTTTTTGCATGAATTCTTGGCATTATAAGATTGGGATTTCCGGGAGGTAATGATAATTACCTCAACATGAGAGGTTATGTTTTCATGGGAGCTGTTTGCTGCAGGATATGCATATAAGTTCGGAATTGATTTTCATGAAATTGCTCCATTACATTAGGAAAATAAACAATTTCTTCCACAAAAACATGATACCATCTGATACAAAAAGTCATGTAAAAACTCATACGTGATCGTCCAATATGTGTGGTCTGGTCTGCAGATTTAGGTGATGCAGATTTGTTATGTAGTGAGACAGGGTTCACGTGTGGAGTTATGGTGATTTGTGTTGGACTAACTCGAAATTGTTTTTTTATGTTTTGATTGATTTGTTAATAGTGCTGAATAAAAGTTTTTTATTTCACCAGCCTATCTGTAGGATAGAGGTTTTATAGATATACAGTACATCTGTGTTTGTGACTGTCCGTAAGAGGAATGAGAAAAATAATTAGTGGACTGACTTACGCAATCTAATGATTGCCTGTGCAGTAATTCATTCTATAATAAGTAATAATAACTATGCTTTCAAATCCAAATCTCATAATCATAGAAATCAGAGTGAAATGAGTCTCCAATCATACTATATTTACTTTTTATTATTACTTTGCATGTTATTTCTATATCCATACATATTTATATGTTCATCATTTCCAGATGCAGCAGATTTTAACCCTGTATGAACTGGTCATTTCTGGTCTTTCTGCATTCATAACCCATTAATAATTGAGTTTACCACATAGAGAAGATATAAAAATGTCATCACAATTTCTAGTGAAGTTGTAGTTTAAGCGGGAGATGGAGTTGTAGATTTCCCTTTAAAGTTGGGCATCATTTTATACAGATTCCCCCCCGAATACATCCTGATTTATTTGGTACCTGCGAGCTTTTCATTAGAATTTAAAACAAAACTGTAGCATTTCCGTTGGTTCTCAAAGTTTAAGAGGTGACCTCAATGTAAATTCCATTAATTCGTTCAATCATTCTTGATAATCACACACAACAAATTGCCGGACTTTGTTTTAAGTAAGAAACTGCTCATAACAGCACTGTATAAATACAAGCTCAGCTCTAAACGGCTGACTCCTCCATAATGTAAACATTTTGCTCTCTCTCCCACACACACTGTAAATCTGATATTTCCACCGTCCACCAAATTTGACCTATATGTTGCCTCCCACACAAGGTGTTTTAAAGCGCCTCGGGGTTGATAAATGACGTGATGTGTATCTCTTATCCGTGTTTAAGATTTCAGTCTTACACCAACAGTCTGTTTTGACGGTAAACCTCGTAAAAATGTTAAATTTTCCATATGTTCTTGTTTTTTTTCTCATGCAATACCAGAAAATGAAATGACTGCCACGTTGCTCGGGAACTCTTCGAGCCTCTGAGTTTGTTGAGGTCCTTTGGGCAAAGTCCGTGCCTTTGTCGTCCTCCTCTCTTCCTCATCCTCATACGTTTCTCACCCCACATGTTGCTATTTTGTCCCTCGGCTGTGACTCAGTTGTCCGATGTCACTCCCTCAGGGGAGATGCAGGGCTTATTTTTCTGAGTGACCACAACAAACTTTGACCGGTACATTTTACTGGCATCTGCTGCCCAAAACAATAAACATGCAGTGCAGCGTCTCCTTGCCTGTTCCCATCATGAACTCCTGCCTCTCTCTCTCCTACTGTTTTCAGATGAGAACTTTTCACCTCCAAACCAACCTCACTGTGTGTCTACCAGGGCTGGAGAAAGGAACTCAAAGTCAAATGTACAAATATATACTGTATATATATATATACTGTATACACATACTCACTTAGAAATGACTTGGTTACCACTAAACCAGAAACATCAGAATATTATAATATCTGTAACAAAGCATTAAAAGTAAATATAAAATACTTTCTAGTCCTCACAGTTTCCACCCTGTAATAAACTAACAAATTATAATCTCAGCTACATCTCCACATGTCATTAAAGCTCAATAGTGATCACAAAAGCAGTTACGAATTACTTTATTGAAGCTATTGAAACTTTATTTTAAGATGGGCTTAATCTTTGGAGGACGCATTAAATGGGTTGGACCGTCAGAGTTCACGATGTAGTGTTTGGTTTGAACTTTACATTTATTTACACAACCAAGAGTCCATGTAACACACAGCAACTGATTCAAATGACCTAAACTGAACTGATAGTGGTGAAAATAAACACATTGCAGGGCAACACGTCAGCGTGAGAGGTAAGTTTATATGTCTTGATATATCAGCTGACTTATTGACAAACCAAAGCTCATTCAATACAACACGTTAACATATTTATCTGCAAATACCCGACCCAACGTCTACCAAAAAAGGTAAACAAAATATTAAATCTGCGTCTCAACGGGAAGTTCTTGCAACTCGAAATGTGATTATCAGCCACTCCAAAAAAACCTCCACACTAATGGAAATAACTTACAATACAAACTGACCTCAATTCATCTTGGATGATTACTTGTCAAGGTGTCAACGTATTGAGACAGACTTCATGTCGGAGAAACTGTATACGTAGACGGCCCACTAGTCACTGAGACGGGCCCTGGGAATGTGTGGACAGAAGTACCCTTACACACAAAGGCATTTGCAATGTGATATGAACAATAAAGTCAGGTTCCCGCTTCAGACGAGCAGCACGTTGAGAGCCACCAGTTATCCGTGATTAATGGCTGCTTTTAAAAATCGGAGACGCCATAATGTGCATTACAGCGAGAGGGGAGTCTGAGCCGCGCCACTGAGCCGTGTGTCATTGTTTAATTGTACAGGCTGACTGGTGGTAAGGTTAATTAGCTGTGGCTAATAGCTGGTAACATGCACAGAGACGTGGTTTCCTGGAGCGGTAGTTATTTCAGCGAGATTAGCTGTTTGTGGGGCCACTAAAAAGTCAGATTAAGACATTCCCCGCATGTTCTGTGAAATCGGCCTATTTCTGGCCACTTAAATCATTTACATGTGATTACCTTTGCTGTGCTGAGCCCTGTCAATCAATCAAAGGTCTTGTGAGTTTAAGTTATATGGACAAGTGTTTCTGTGTGTCAACTAAAACAAAACATTGAGCACTTAATGTAAGATATGGTTCAGATCTATTTTTACTGTCACCCCCGAATAGTAATTCGAACCCAATGTGTGTGTGTGTGTGTGTGTGTGTTTGCTTGGCTGGCTGTTTATAGTCATTGAGCATGTTTCTCTCAGCGTTGAAATGCATATACTCGATTCTAAAGATTTGTTTGTATATATAAATGTGTAAGGCATTTATCACCTCCTCTTGGTGTCTCACGTTTGGCTTTCCTGAGTCCATTTACTTACGGACAAAATTTGAGAACACAAAATAAACACAGCCGGCGTGTCACAGTCCGTATCTTTGTTACATGTTAACGAGCTGCCGTATGTGAGGTTCTTGTGAGGCTTCTTGTTTTTAGCTCAGCTGACATAATTAGTGACCTTTACGCATTACGCCTCATGTTGTGATCACACTGTATATTGCTTATACATTAGGGTAATATAGTAAAATCCTAAGTAGATTATGTGTAATCTTCTTAGTATGCTATATGTAAGGATTGTCGTGTACTTGGGTGGATAGTTATAACCAAATCCATTCATGAAATCTATCGTTCAATCATTCAAAGCTGTGCTGGCTCTTAAAATAAAAATAAAAATCTCAGAACCCGGGAACTCTACATTAAATCATGTTTTTTTTTAATACAAAATAAAGTTTTGTTTTTTTAACGTCTTAGAGATATATTTTGTATTTTGGTATTTTCAAATTACTTGCCGGTTTTTGTGAGAATTTTATTCCGTTTTATTGTGAAGCATGAAGTTCATTGTCGTAAAGCACTCTGAGTTGCATCTCATGTATAAAAGGTACTATACTAATAAAGTTTTATTGTCATAATTGTATTGCTCATTCTAACATATTTTCACAGTTGTCCGCCTGGATGAAAGACAATTTACAATTGTAAGATTGTAGTGGTAAAGTTTGTTTAAAATAAAAATTTGCTAGCTAAATTTTCACAGTACCACAAGTAGCATCGCCAAGTGGAGGCTAGCTAAATCAAACAGTGTGTGTTCGCATCATAGGGGACGTATAGAATAAAGTAGGAATGATGTGATTGATTTAGTTTAAAGCATCAATTTACAAAAATGTGAATGTTATACAAAATGGACATTTCATTTGCATTCAATATTTGCATTCTTTCATTTAATATGATAGTAGAGGGAGAGGCTAGCAAACAGCTAACGGTGCGTTCCAGACAAGCTGACAATAAATAACTCATTTGGTTAAAAACAACAAAAACTGTGCAAAGAAATTAAGGATTAGATTTCATGGTCACACCAGGTGTACTTTTGTATTTTCAAAATACAAAATACTGTGTTTCATTTTAGTACATTTACAACAGGGGTATTTTGTATGAAAATGCAACATTTTAATCTTTACATTACATTACATTGAATCTGGAACATCAACAGTAATAGATCATAAGGTGTTGATAAATTCTTCCATTAATAAAAGCACAGCAGGACTTGGTAGGCACACATCTCTGCCCCATGGAGAAATGAAGGAGGAAAATGTTTAACAGGCACACAATGTGGATGATGGACAGCAAAAAAAGATAAGGAAGAAGAGCATGAGACTGAGAAAGAAAGATTGGGACTTTATTACAGTAACTGTGGTGAGCTACGTGTCATCGTGTACTTCCTTTATTGTAATATGTCAACAATAACAGCAGCATAAAATGTGAGTGTTCAGGAAGGAGACATTGCTGTATTTCAGGAAGGTAAAAGACACCTTCCTCAAATTGATTTATTAGAACAGAATGAAGGCGTGATATTTTATTATTTGTTATATGGTTTTTAGGGAATAGGGAACAGGATGTTTGAGCTGGGTGACATCAGATTAGCTAGGTACTGATATCAAACTTTGTAAGCTGTGGCATTCTGGAGATATTTGGCATTCGTTTACCAGGTGTGTAGACCTTTAATGGACCACTATGGATCCACAGAACATGATTCATGGAACACGTCAAAATGCCTTAAAAGACTGCTCTACATGAAGACAACTTAAGCTGAGAGAATATTGTGGAGACAAACGCGTAGGCTTGGTGAAGAACACTATTATCCTTAATATCGCTTAACACGGTTCTATTTGGGAATCCTGAGGAAACATTTAGCACAGGGCTCCATTCAAAGTCCTGCAAAAATGGTTAATAGCAGCAAAGTAGTTGTAAGTGTGTGGTCATGTGTGTGCCTTTGAGGACAGACGTGTCTTTGACACCTGAAACTCAGTGAAATGGGAGTATTGCCTTGGAGCAGAGCTGCTCAGCTTCAGCCTGGACAGTCCCATCTCTGAAATGCTCCAGAATGAAGCCAGTGTTTGAGCTGGAGGTAATCTGGGAACATTGCAACTCATTCACATGAATGTTGAATGTCCTCTACAGTATCACCAAGGAGGATTATTGGAGGAAAATACGCCGCAGGCGCTGCCTTTGATTATTAGATCACTGGAGTTGTAGAGTGAAAGGAAGTTGAATGGAAATCCTTGATACCGGGTCAATGTCAAGGTAGTCTTATTGTGTCCTCCTGTGGTCTGGTGAGAGGAGAATTAAACTCAAAGGGTTCGTAACAAAGACAGCAGGTTGGATGACTCTACCATCGGTGAAATTACCTTTCTAAATTGTCAGCCATCCAGGTAGGTGGTAGATGAAAAAAAATGTAAGAATGAATGAACAAAAGATATGAAAGCGTAATCACTGATCTGATGATTAATGTTAAAGGTGTTTCACCGTTCATTTAAAAGGCTCTCAGGTCTCAGAGTGGGGAAGGATTTGATTCCACCTGTCAGGGGGGAGGGACGGGAGAGGTCCGCTCCTGTGAACATGCGGACGTGACAATCATCATGTGTGTCCTTGTCAGGTCGGTCTGGGGCGTGTCCATTGGTAGCTTGGGGAAAATTCCAATGGAGCATTAATTAATTTTTAATTAAGTGGATAAAAGGGTGAGGAGCTCTCTGATGACAGCCATCTTGAATGTGTCCCTTTCCAACCACTTGAACAGGTTTACCACCTGAACGCTTGCTATTTGTAGCTATGGGACATCACCCCTGTTGTGAGAAGAAGTGCTAATTTAGCTACGTAGCCTGTATCACTACTCTCTTGTGGAGTCACTTCCTGTTTATGTTTGGTAACTCAGATGTTCATGACCAATAAAACACATTTCGTTAACGCAACAGTACGATCTCATCGTTCCGATTTCAACCGCTTTACCAACATCGCCACCAAGACTTTCCTTCAGCTGAGCTCTCTTTCCAAGACCCCAAACACTTATTTGGACAGATTGGTATCATTTGATGTTGTAGACATGAAAAGTGTTGAAAAGACAATGTAGCCTTACAAACTAGCCACATTTACCTTTTCACGTGCCACTGTTTGACTTATGGCTGTGCAATGAAATTAAGACCATAAGTGGAAGCCTCATAAACTGGAATAGTTCGCAACAGGACATGATTTGTTGCAACGACCAACTTTGATATCAAATTGCGTGTTTTCATTTATTTGTTCTTTACAATAATGTTGAAAAGGATGAAAACTACAAATTAAGGGAACTATTTTGCAATAGTTAATAGTGTAAAGTCTGTACTATCAGAAGCATCACTGAGCCGGGACTGGTTTGGGTCTTTAGTAACAAACCTGGAGATGACAGATCTTTGAATTACTGTGAATATATGAACGATGTCTCCAGTGGTGTAATTCCATCCTAAATGTAATGCAATATTGGAGGAAAAATCCAGGAAATTCCCTTTGGCTTCCTCCTTGGGGGGGAAAAAATGAATGATTCCACTCTTACAGTTAACAGGCTTAACTGGGTTTGTCTGGCAGGCTCCAGCTCAAGGACATATAGATAAGAGGACACACACACATTGGCCACACACACATACGCGCTCACAAAGTTTCCAGAACTGAGACTAAATCAAATATTTATCAAATTCAGGGAAAAGTGCGTAAGGAATGAGACATTGGCTGTATATAAACTCCTGATGAAGAGCAGGGATTAGCGAGCGTGCAGCTTTTATTCGGTTTGAAGTGTGAGCTCCTCTTGGTTTTACTCTACAGTAAACACGAGGCCAAACTACATCAACTTTAATCGTCATTTTCAGCGATGGCACGATTCTATCCAAAATACATGGCAGGTCCTTTGAATGGAACTGACCTATCAACAATCGAGGAGCACTAATGGGATTTTACTTCCTGCGGTGTGTACACAGACTGTATAAACAATGTTAAATCAACCTGAAAGAGGAGATGAAAGCCAGTAGCCTAATATTAACCCTTCATATACCAGTAAGTTTGAGAAAAGCCACAGAAGGAAAGAGGAGGAGCGAAGTTCATAGCGTTTACCAAAGCTGCATCTCCTCGCTCTCTCTCCGTCAGTGTGTGAAATCAGAGATCCTTCTTTTCCATGCACTCATTGACACGTGATCATCCCAGCCCCACATTCTGTTTCTTGCTTTCCTTTGCCCACTATCTCTCTTTTTCCTTCTCCTTCTTCATACCTCCCATTCCTCCCACACTCTCTCTATCCTGCTTCACCCCCTCCTCCATTTGCATGGCCTAAGTGTATCTCATTTTAGCATCGAGTATCTGTAAGCCAAGAGCCGCTGTCACCAGATCCCCAACCTCGCAGAGTTCCTCGGAATGGCATGTGCTCCCAATTGGCAGCTTGCGGAAGCCAACCACAGACAAACCACAAGCTTTCTGCAGGCCAAGGTGGGCCGAGCGACAGATTGTGGCTTTTGTAGATCATCGTTCCCACAGTGAAGTGTGGCTGTGGTGTGTTAGCTGCTCAGAGAGGAAATTTGCTGAGGTTTGCAACAGAATGACTCCCTACAAATCACCAAAGGGGTCCAGACGGGCATTCTTACACCTGCAGCCGAGTCTTTCAGGTTTTGTTGCACCTCCATATTTCTCATTAGAAACCCTGCAGCACACCGATAATGTCAGTGTCTCAGCTCAGGTTTCAAAAGAAGCCATCCTCCTCTTATAGCGAGGCCTTGTGTCCCTGTGTGTGTCAGGGGAGGTTGTGGATGTTTATGTTATGAGTGTAACTGTATATACTGTATGTGAGTGCTGTAGGTGGGGCGAGTACATGTTGGTGTGGCGGAGTTAATCTATTTATCTTGACACACATATATGCATATGCACACATTTTTGTTAATCTCTCAGCGGTCGGACCAAGATTAGAAGGAGAAGACGTTGTATATTTTATAGCTCTGGCTCCAAAGTGTGCGCCATTATCGAGTACTTGGCCGATGACAGTTTGGAATACAGTCTGAATAAAAAGGTCAAGGTGATCCTGGAGGAGATTTTGGATCTCATTGGTCTTGTTTACGCTCTCTTTCTTTGTCCCTCTTTGTCTCAAAAGTACACTCGAACACACCCTTCGCTTGGCAGAATCGTCCCGTGTTTTGTCGTTCCTTTCACTTCTAGCCTGTAATCACCTCTCCGTTTCACCACTCTCTTCTCTGTTCTTTCCTCCAATTACTTTGTCATTGCCCGTCGTTGTTCTGCGCTTTATCGATCCATTAATCACTTAATGTCTCCGCTTCCCATGCATTCATCGAGCAATCCAATTTCTTCTCCTTCTCTTGCCCTTTTATGTCCTTCCCGCTCCCCGTGTCTGTCAAAAACATCCATTTTGGTCGTAGCTCATTTGTTTAACTGAAGGTCAGTGTGAGTCGGATTGTAAAAAAATCACAGACTTGCACTGAAACCCTTTTTTCTCTCTCCATCCTGTGGCAAGACAGGATGAACTGACCGGCTACAAAGCACGGCAGCGAGGAATGACACGGTCCAAATATAGCTCCCACTTTTGGCAGGGAAGAGGGAGCCAGAGAGAGCCCTTTCGTAGAAAAAGTGGCGGTACAGCATCTTTAAATTAGCAACCCTTCCTCCTCGTTGTCGCGCTGCCCGCCCACCTATTGATTTCTCATATTCGCTCCTAAAATATATCTCCGTCTCCTCCGAATGGCACGCAGCAGGAAATGCATTATGGATTTTCCTGTCTAACAAGAACCACGCAGCAGTGCTTTTGAGGGATCCCACCTACACCCACCCACACATTCAACCGCGTCTCTTCTGCGCCCAATAACATAGACAGTCAGACGGACAGTTATGCACGCTCACACACAGGCAGAACACTTACGTTGAAACACAGAGGTCACCCAGTAATTTGGGGTGCTGTAATTGTGACTTAGCGTTGTAAACTGGCGGTGCAGTGTTGCCAGGGAAGGTTTGTTGACTGTTGGATTATACTGGGATCTTAAATGGTATGTGTTTATCTACATTCTGCAGCGGTGAGTGCTACTGTCTTAAATATACACCAGGTTCTTGGTAATGGAGTTGGCCCGGGCACTAAAGCTGCCGCGGCAGTCAGCATCATCTTATCGTCATTATCATCATCGTGAGCTGGTGTTTCCCCTGATGTAATATTTCCACAGTGGGACGATAGCGGATGAAAATTGGACCGTCTGTGCCTGGGTTGACTTATGGTTTGGATTGTGCTTACAACAAGCACAAGTATGTGTTAAAACTATTCTAAGTGCTTAAGCCAATGCACGTCCATTTTTCCAGGGGAATGTCAAAAGCTGTCCCCCGTCCTCTCCGCGGTAATCCTCCGAGTGGGAGGACAAAATTTGCTGAGACTCTAGAACGATCGAGGAAAATCACCCAGGATGCTCGACGACGATGATGATGATGATGATGATGATGAGGTTGGATTCATATTTAAACAGTTGTCTCATAGTAATATGTATGGAGAATAAAATAAGCCAGTGGATAGAATTGATGTCAAACTAATGGACCGTGTGTGTGTGTGTGTGTTTGTATGTGTGTGTGTGTGTGTGTGCGTAATGAGGTGGTGGTGAGAAACAGGTGGTTGTAATGACAAAGTCAAATATTTGACATTGCCTATTTCCAAATGTACCCTTGTTACTGTATTCCCGTCATATTTTCCATAGGCGTTGAAAACCAGACATTTATATTTACTCCATCCAGCTAAATGTTGTTAAACCGTACGCCAACACACAAGCGCTCATACTTGTATTTTTGTTATGCTGCAAGTGGACTGTAACAGAGGGAATTCCAGCATCAGATGAAATAAAATCTGCGGTTTCCACAATCTCACCCAGCTCTCGCTTCTCAAATTCCAGCCCAAAACTAACAACAACAATAATATTTCCATTTATAGCGCAGAGAATGAGATTCATCAAAGTCAAACATTTCCAGGATATCATTCCTCTTGGCAGCGTTCTGAAATTCAATTTCCCATGTCCTGAACCGCCATATCAAGTGGCAAATCAGCAGATTTTGCTCCCTTGGTTTGATCTGAAGAATGGCTCCGATTCAGAACTTCAAAGGGGTTAGAATGTGATGTTTGGTGGAATAATTATCAAGGTGAGAGATTAGGGCTTATCAGAGATTTCCTTTGATTC
The DNA here is from genome assembly GCA_900303265.1 of Brotula barbata. Classification (NCBI taxonomy): domain Eukaryota; kingdom Metazoa; phylum Chordata; class Actinopteri; order Ophidiiformes; family Ophidiidae; genus Brotula; species Brotula barbata. Next base: position 134,159 of record OMNV01017064.1, read on the forward strand.
TCTTTCTACATCGCTACTGCTGAGCTCTTGAGTGAACGCTAACGAGAGGAAGTGGGCCGAGGTGTCGCTGCCGGGTCAGAACGACGACTACGGCTGATTCGTGGAGATGAAGGCTCGGGTCTGCGCGCGTTGTCCTCATGATGTCCGGGACTCGTCGGTGTCCTCGCTCTGTTTCGACCTCCAGCGGCGTGTGTATTTCTGTGGTTGACCTGATGTACCGTGTGGCCGCTGGGATAAAATGATCCCATTTCCTTTGTACTTTATGGGCCCAAACTTTGGAGAAAATGTCAGCCAACACTTTTGTGATCCCAAAAGCCTTTTATAGAGGTTTGGGTCATTGAGGTTGTGGTCTTGAGTTATATGGGATCAGAGCTCCCATCATGGGTCAGGCAATACCATACCGCCCCCTAGTGGTCATGGAGCAACACCGGTGACCTCTAGGGTCATATTTACTCATACAGTGTCAAATGTATTTTGGAATGAATATCATGACATATTGGCAGATTTATTACACACACCAGGTTATGAAATGAGACTGAAATCATTTCAATACAAGCTTGAACACATGTAGTCGTTACACGGACAAGGTTGTGAAACAGACGGTGTAAAAAACTTACCCTCTTGATTTGAAGTTGTAGATCTGGCAGGGGAGTTATTGAAAGTGGCAGCAGAGTACCAGAGTACAGCAGGCTTGATAAGGTGGCGCAGCCTTGCCAATTATTCAACAGTACGCTCGGACTTATCCAGGCCAACGGCACTCCACGGGCAAGAATGAGTGACAGCGAGATAAAGCAAATCTGATCATGTAGCTGTTTAACATAATGCTTTTACGAGCCATTCAGAGTGCAGTACGTGACAGAATTCACACATAAATATGACCTGACCCAAAATCTCTCCCGACTCTGTGACACAGCGGACTTTGACGTCACGCTTTTGAAAAGTAGCTCTTTTCTTCAGCAGACACAAAGCCTCAACTGTGCTCATATCTGGCTGCGAGAACAGCTGCTCACATGTCAGCTCTGAGACTGTGAGCTGTGCCTCCAGCTAAAAAAAAAAAAAAGGCCCCGCGCTGCAGGTGCCACAGCACACAGAGGACTTGGACTCCCCTGTGCAGGTGGATTTCCCGGTGCAGGTGGGGTCCTCGCAGCAGGTGGGGCTCCTCGCTGCAGGTGCACATCTATACGGCCAATGGGTCCGAGCAGAGGGACTGCGGTCAGGCGGCTGAAGCACCCTGAGCTCACCAAAAGTACAATAAAGCTGCTACGGTTTATAATAAAGTCACAAAATGTTAAGTCAGCAGTTGGCAATGATTGATAATTTACGATGAATGAATCATGGATCGATTATGTAACCACTGAATTCATATGCAAATAGTTCCCTCTGGTTATGCACTCGGCTCTTATGATCCTTTATAATCTATCATGCGATCACTAAGCTTTTATAATGATGCCAACTTTACTTTTTCATTCATGTGCATGATTGTTCACCTTTAATCATTTAAGCAACAAACCTCAACGCTAACATTTTTACCTTTTGTAGTGATTTTCATCTTGTTTATGCTTGTTTGACACTTTTGCTTCCATTTCCTGTCAGATTTTTTGAGCTACTTGCCGGAGGTGAGAAATTGCTATTTCGGCTAACTCTGGCACATTTGATAACGTGTGACGATAAAATAACACAAGATTTTACGAGGCTTTGCTGCCATTACATCATAAACTCTATTTGGAATTCCACAAGATTCAACATCACAACCAAAGAATGACAAGATAAATTTATTGTTTTTGCAAATGAGCCATTTTTTTTTGTATTGTTCTTCTCTTTGCGTGCTGCTGAAGACAAAACACATTTACAAATGAAAAACAATGTCAGTGATCCAGGTCAGATATGCTCCTCATTAAATCGTGGAAAAAAAAACACCAGATCCGTTTAAAGACCTCAGCAATGTCTCACTTGTCTTTCTGGATCTCTGGACATTGAAGACACCACCACTCAGGACATTAATTAGTAACAGATGCCAGTGTCTCCTACTGCCAGAGGTTAAAAGGTTGCACTTTACAGACAATGTCCTCATATAGACTTACATAACAGGTGGCTAGAACCACATATATTTACTCATACACACAGACACACACACACACACACAGGCTCCATTAGACTAAACTGTACCCAGTCCTTAGAGTTAATGTTTAGACGCCCTGTGCCTGCTGAGATATACGCAGCAGGCGGCGGGGGTACAGGGCTGAAGGTCAGGCTCATATGAGCTGTTTGATCTTTTCAAGCCAACAGCAGCCAAAGGACACGGATTTGGGTACGGCGGGTGGCTACACAAGCTGTGTGTTTTGAGGGTTGTTTTTTTTTTTTTACGTCAGAGATACCATCACCTTGGCAGAAATAGGTCACTGGAAGCGAGAGAAAGACTAAGAAAGGGCAAAGAAAGACAGTCTGATAGGATACAAACACAGGGAAGGCAGAAAAATAAGATGATGTGTGGTGAGTGTTAGTAGGGAGTGTGTGTGCGTGTGTGATAAATCGCAGCAACCCAGCACCAAATTAAAGAACTTACAGGTTGAAGATATTTTTTCATTGATGATAAACCTGATAGTTTATGCAACCACAAAAATAACACAATTTCTCAATCAAGCAATCAATCAATCAATCAATCAATCAATCAATCAGTTGAGTGAAACGGCCTTTGTGTTCTTGGTGTGGAAACGGTAATGAAAGAATGCTGATTTCGGGGCTGAAATCATGTTCTATCAGTGACATCACAAGCAGGATCTCTTCTTACTAAGTGACAGATCGAGCTCATCCGATAGCAACAAGTGACACGTAGACGGTCACACTGGCAGAAAGTGAGACACACACAGATAAGACGGCCAAAGACTCTCTCAGAGACACAGAGGATGACAAAGTGACATTCTGATGATGGATATGAAGTTAAT
>OMNV01017068.1:0-10102 GCA_900303265.1 Brotula barbata
AATAAGCCAATTAACTAATTAAGACCTTGTTTGGAGGCCTAACGAGGAACACGGACACTCATTTGTGTAAATAAACAGGCCGATATTTGTTTTTGACTTCATTTGTGCTCCATGCATGTGTTCTTACAGAGGTCGGCGGAGGGAGAGCGGACGAGAGCGCGCGCAGGTTGCCGGCCGTCCACGAGGCAAAGATACAGGATTCATTTATTTTAACGACACCGCCGACGTCAGCCGCGCCAGGGAGTGGATCAGATCTGTCGCAGTTAAGCGAAGCGCTTAGCGTTCCAACTGTCAACTCATTTGGCAGCCGCCAGATTAAAACGGCATCGCTGCATACCAAAGTGTAAACACGCGCGAGCGGAATTGTTACCGATTCTCCTGTCGTCCGGCATCAATCTACATCAGCGGACGTGTCGGCTATTGATCTCGCCGCTTGGCACAAGCTGTGATGAAAACGCTCCATAAATTAGGTGCCGTATGATGGAAAACTGAATGCGTAATGTGCAACCGCCTGGCTTATTGGACGGTGAATATGCAATGCAGCAAATCACGCGGCCTCTGAATTAATGCTGAACGTGGGCCAGAGGAGCCATCATCACAGGGCAGAGCGCTGAAGATCTTCAACCCCAGAAGAAGGCCTGATTGGGGACTAATTTGCACTAATGGTGGAAAACGGATCACAGGTATTGAACTTGACATGCATTAATTCAATCATCTGTCAGGGACAACGATCAATACATGGATCCGGGTTTTCTACTAAAAAGATAAAATGTTGGCCATCCCGGTTACTCTTCAAGCGACTCTAATGAACAAAATGGACTTAGTATTTTCTCTCTGAGTCCCTTTATTTGTTAATGTGGGGCGCATTCTATTCCAAAGTGCTCCATTTGAAATGAAAAATAATTATCTGTACCGTATAATTCAATATCTTCAAAAACCAGAGGGCACCAGCTATTATCGTTAAAAAAAAGCGTTTTATTTGAATTTTCTTTCTGTTACTATGTGGAAGTGGGTGTGCTTTTTAATAACAGGTCTCTCTTTTGTTGCAGTCTTATTCAGTGAATCTATAAACTATTTTTTTTTTTTTTTTTTGGGAAAATGACTGTAAAGTATTTCCACTGACACAGATAATGTCAAAGCTAGCGGGCAGTAGGTAATGAAAGATGATATGATCAGGTAATTAACCAATGATAAAAACCATTCAATTTGAAATTTTAGTTGTCTCCGTGGAACGTATCGCTCGTGGCCCAGTCGCATAATGTTTCAAAATGAGAAGATGAACTGGCGGGAAAGCGCGCTATCTGCAGTCCGCTCGGCCATAAAGGGGTAAAATACAGACATCAGGCGCATCTTAAGACCCTAACATGTGTCTTCCAAGTGTCTGCTGTAAATCTCAATGCCACTGAGTCAACCTTGGCGACCGCTGAGACTCTGATCAACTCTGCGGCTAATCCCTTATGACTGAGCCTTCGAAATGGGCATACACACCGCAGGGAATGGACACGTGTCTGTGTGTGCGTGTGCGTGTTTGTGTTTGTGGACACGCAGAGGAAAAGCAGAGCGATACAAAGAGGAGAGGGTGAAAAACCCGGTCCAAGTCCCACCTGACACAGAGGAAGTGATGTAAGGAAAGACGGGGGTGAGAGGGCAGCGGCCGGCATGATGGGGTGGAGGGAAGAGGGGCCAAAGTGTACAGAAGTGACCCACATTGTTGATGGCTGTGATAACGGAGGGGGGAGGGGAGGGAAGAAAAGAGCTGAGGGTTGGCTTTTTTTTTTTTTTTTTTTTTTGTGTCCCTCTATTTTCTGCCAGGAGTCAGCACGTTTTGGTTTGGACTGCGGGCGAGTGGATCGATGTGAGTTTCTATAGCCAGAATACTCTCCTCCATCTCTGACAGTGTAGTGACGCCATGATGGACCAGCGGGAAGGAGGAAAAGAAGAATGGAGCCAGAATAAACAAGGAGAGGGAGAGGGAGGGAGCGAGAGAGAGAGAGAGAGAGAGGGAACAAAAGAGTGACAGAGTACAAGGCTGCTCGGCTCCCTGCATCTATCATTGATACATATGTATATATTTTACACCTAAATATTTAAAGGCCAACATCAGTATTGTGGATGACGGATCCTGTCAGTGATGATCTATTTCACACACACACATACACACTGACACACACAGATACACAACTTCATGAGAAAAGCATTATCATTCTATGATTCTGAACACTGAATATAAAGTAATGTCTGGCCTTAGACTGCTACCCTGGTTAACAAGCTGTCTAAAGTGAGAAAGTTGAAGGTCTCTGAGCAAGGCTGAATGTGCTCATTAAAGCTCCACACACACACGGGCACACACAACTAATTTCACACAAGGTAGAAGTAGTACATACTGTATTGAATCATTCATGTACTATTACTACTAAAATACTTCTCCCCATTCCAAGTTTGTGTCATATCTGTGGATACTGACTCGACGTTGACAGCTTAATCCATCCAGCGATCCTGAACACACACACACACACACACACGCACACGCACACACCTAAGGTACCACATGTAAATGTTCCTGCCTACACATGTGGCCGGTTGGATACAGGCGATGGAGTGTGTTTAGTCTGCTCAGGAATGGCCCGTTCTCACCCAGTGAGCAAGGCAGTGCTGGAAGTTGATCAAACTTTGTGCACATTAAAGCGTTGTACGGGTAACAAAATAAATAGAATTAAATAAGAACATGTACATCTGCATAACACGTCCTCTTCAAAGGAAAAAGAGACGGAAAGAACAGTACTAACAGAAACTAACAATCTGCCTTTAATCCAGCCTAACTCTGGGGAGCAGTGGGCAACACACACACACACACACACACACACACACACACACACGAGTGCCCGGGGATTAACTAGCAGCCCATTTATCACACGTTCCACGTATACTAAAGTACATTTTCAAGCGTGTTTTTCACTGAAAATAAGTAAATTAAAGTCCAGATTAAGATAAGACAAATTCATTATTTTTTTAAATGTATTTGATTTTTAATTAAATGGTAAATGGTCTGCATTTCTACTGCGCTTTTATCCAAAGAGCTTTACCATGTTTGCCTCCCATTCACCCATTCATACACACATTCACACACCGACAGCAGAGGTGACCGTGCAAGGCCTACAATTTGGGGGTTAGGGTCTCGCTCAGGGACCTTCGACATGGAGGAGCAGGGGATCGAACCGGCAACCCTTCAGTCACTAGTTGACCACCCTTAGCCCTTAAACCACCATTAACGTTAATGTAAAAAAAGTACAGTAACTTCCTCAATATTACAGAGTGAGTATAAAGAAGGCATAAATACTTCAGTGCACGTACCTTAGAATTGTAAAAGTACAGCATTTCTGTCAATTTATTTATTTAGTTACATTTACTCCCCCACATAAAACACAATCCATACACTGCTTTTGCGGGGCGACGTTAATGTGACGCCACAACTCTCATTTAAGACAGCGTTACGCTGCGTACCACTGTGCGATTTATGTTTGTCTTTATTTCCAGTACCACCTCGCTGTGTGCCTTTCCGCTCATGCAGCGTGATATACTGTCCAATCCATTCTGAAGGAGTCGTGAAAACAGAAGCCTCTGTTTTGAAGGAGAACCGAGCCTTTCAAGCCCACAAATGGGTCTGAGCCTATTGGAGAGGCCCAGCATGAAGTAGGCCTTGCGTCCACTCCACACTGGGAGACTGAAAAGCTAAGATGGAGAGAGTTGGAGCGAGAGAGATGGAGCGAGAGAGATGGAGCGAGAGAGAATGAGAGAGAGAGAGAGAAGTATAAGTTTCGAGATGAGGGAGTGTGTATAATGGTGACAATGCCCTTCAGGAAGGTCCACAACCTGGCCTACTCAGGCAGTACTAACTCACTAATGTGCACTGTATGAAAAATGTAAGTGGCTTAAATTGCATTAGATTAGAGCAGCCATGAAGCGAATAAGTGACAGAATAAAACAATAAGTCTCAATGGGAGCAGCACCGGTTGAGGGGAAGCACGCGGCATGTCGCTGCATCAAAGCGTCGCCGCTGCTGCTGCTGCTGCCGGCTCCGTGCTACAGACAGCCGCTTGGACACGCGCCACAGCCAGGTGTCGGGGATTTCATGCTTGTTAGCTTGTGTTCGGTGTGAATATACAGTTAAATTACAATCCAATACCTTCAAATGTGGACGAACAACTTGTCTTGTTTCTTTTTTTTCTTTTTTTCTTTTTTTTAAGGACTATTTACCTCTCCGGCGTTTTACATCACAGTTGCACCATGTGGTCGCAACACACCTGAAAATGGATCAAAGTGCTGCGTTGCATTTTTCTCCTGCCAGCTTTTAGTTTTCTGCAGTGGCAAGGAGAACTGTGCATGGTACGTATGGCACATAACACAGCAAATTATAGCAAACTCAACTTCTCCAGCTTTGTCCCTTGATCCCAAACTGCTATGCACCAAGTCTCACTGCAGGTTGCGGCAAAGGCCCTTCGGGGTAAAGCACTCGTTTTGCTTCACCACACACTTTGAGCACTTTTACGCACCATCCCCCAGGCTTACAACAGCACTAAACAGCTCTATCACTTTCACGATCGCAAATAGGATCAATTCAACGACTCTCTTCAACAGTCGTTTACAGCACAGTCTTTGCAGACGACTGACCGTTATCTGGCACCGTAAGCTACGGCGAGGAAATCGAAACAACGCATTTGCATCCCGGGGCGTGACCTGGATGTACTGTAAATCGTACATCGGGACGCTGAAATATTCTTTCAAACTTCTCACATCCATCGATACCGACGTACAAGTGAGCTAAAACACAAACCCGCGAGCTGATCACAGAGAAAACGAAAAAGAGACTCGGCGCAGCAAAGCAACATTCCAGGTGCAGTAAATGTCAGCAGGCTGTGACTGATGCACGAAGTCAAGACTTTTTTTTATATTCATGAAAAGATGATGAAGAGCTGGGACTTTTTCTTTTTTTAGACAAAAAAAAAAAACAAGAACAAGAATTTGGAGGCTCATTCCACCATCCAAAAAGATCACAGAACAGAACAGCCTGGAGCGACACTGTGGTGACAACACAAGACGTCATCCATTAGCACAGACTGCCGAGAAGAAGTATACCTGAGGAAGGTAGTTGAGACACAGGGGGCCTCAAAACTTCAAATTCTGGAATGTTAAACTTGAAGTGCCTGCATTCCCCATCTCGCTTCATTGTGAAACGCCACCATCACAACCCTGTCAGTGCCTCCTAACGACTGGGAGTCTACCTTTACCAAAAATACTCAGCCACTGTCGTGAATTAAACGGTCAAATACGGGGTAGAACAGCTTCATCGCTGCTGAGAGAGGGAGAGGAAACGGTGCTTATTAGCGCCTGACAAAGGCAGACGTAAACTTTGAACATGGAAGAGTCTCATCGTGGAAAGTGACAGAGGATGATCAGATAATTCTAACAGTCTTACAGCACAATTTCTTGAAACCTTCCACCCCGTTCTCAAAACTGCAAACACAAAAGCCAATTTCCAAAATACATTCACAAAACCTCAGAGTCTTCTTTCAAAAAAAAAAAAAAAATCAAAAGATCGCCTCCAAACACATTTATCTGTCCTCCAAATCAAACCGTGTTTTCAGATCGTACACCGAGCCGGTCCAAATAAAGACACTACTGAGCGTTCGTTACACGCTGCATCCAAACAGAGCTCAGGGCTTGGAGCTACCGGAAAACAAATGTTTGTTGTCTGTAATACTGCAAAAGCATATTGAGATTTCCAAAAAAAAAATATATTCACATTCTCTGTGACAGTTTAGATATTGCCTACTGTAATTACTGCAAACAGTACAGTACTGAATGTCTGGATTCCACTAAAACTACAGTACTGGAAAGGACAAAATGTACTGTAAATGAACAGTACATGACAGTACCCTGTAAGTATACAGTACATGCTGGTACCCTGTAAATATACAGTACATGACAGTACCCTGTAAATATACAGTACATGACGGTACCCTGTAAGTATACAGTACATGCTGGTACCCTGTAAATGAACAGTACATGACGGTACCCTGTAAATGTACAGTACATGCTGGTACCCTGTAAATGTACAGTACATGACGGTACCCTGTAAATATACAGTACATGACGGTACCCTGTAAATGAACATTACATGACGGTACCCTGTAAATGTACAGTACATGACGGTACCCTGTAAATATACAGTACATGACGGTACCCTGTAAATGTACAGTACATGACGGTACCCTGTAAATGTACAGTACATGACGGTACCCTGTAAATGAACATTACATGACGGTACCCTGTAAATATACAGTACATGACGGTACCCTGTAAATGTACAGTACATGACGGTACCCTGTAAATGTACAGTACATGACGGTACCCTGTAAATGAACAGTACATGCTGGTACCCTGTAAATGTAAAGTCAAAAAGTGATTCGTTGGGCCTCAGCATCTCCGTCTTTGTGCTGCTTCCCTCATTGTCATTCCATGAACAAGAACATCAGTCTATCACAGTTGATCCAGTTTCATCTGAAAAGACTGTTCTTGTTCTTAGTCTTCCTCCTCCTCAAACACACATTGTTCCTCCTCTGCCTCTCAGATTGTTTCCATCCATTGTCGGTATCAACCTTCAACTCCCCCGTGTGGCTCCTGCGCACACCGAGCTGCCTTATCGCTGGTTTCATCGCATCATTAGCAACGAGGGTCAGAAACTCTGAGTTGTTGTGTTGAAGATGTGACGTCGGTGCTGTAATTGTGTTAAACTTCTGCCACTTGTAGTACCAGTATGCATCACGGTGCAAAATATGTTTGAATGATTTTGCAAAAAGGGTAACGAAATCTGCAAATCGTGTCTAACTTGGAGAAAATAGTTTTTTTGGTTTTGACAAAAGAGTGATCGATTCAGTAAATGGGTTGAGGTCAGTGCACGTTGGCTTCAGAGAAATGGGCTTCATTTTTTTATCAATACTGAAAAACAAATTCTTCTCATGGTTCACAGTCCTGAGTTATGTGGAAACATTTGTCCATGAATTTATTACATATTGATTTTCGATCTATTATTACAGTGGTTACAGTGGTGATCTTGTCAGACTGAGCATAGATGTCAGCATCACCTAAAAAAAAAAAAAAAATCATAAATCCAGGGCCTCTTAAGTTATGGATATTTTTTTGTTTATATGCAGCCTCAGAAGTATTGGAGCGGCACGGCCAACCCCTTTGTTTTCTCTGTGCGCTGAAGATATGTGGGTTTGAGATTAAAAGATGAGAGATCAGAGTTCCTGCTTTTATTTCCTGGTACTTACATGTAGATGTGTTACACAACGCAAAATATAGAACCTTCAGTATCAGACCACCCAGTTTTTCAAGTGGCAAAAAGTATTGGAACGTGACAGGCTGACAGGTGTGCTGTTACCATGACGAGTCCTCTCAGATTGAGTCTAAGCTGTGTGAAGACTGCACTTCTTGTAAAAAAAAACAAAAACATCATGGCCAGAGAGTTGTTTATGGGGTAAAAGCATGAAGCGGAGAAAAGAGGGAAAGAGGCATTTCACAAACATTAGGCATCGCCGGCACAACTATTAGGAGCATCCTGAGAAAGACGGAAATCTGAGATACAGACATCGAAGCAGTCAGCCAAGGAAAACAACAACAACAGCTGATGACAGACGAACTGTGAGAGCGGAGAAGAAAACAGTCGGTACCATCATGAACCACCTCCACAGAGCAGGGGTGAAGGTATCACAGTCCACTGTTCCAAGGAGAAATGCACAGTAGAAACATAGAGGCCAGACCACCAGATGGAAGCCACTCATCAGCAGAAAGAACCAGAGAGCCCAAACTGGAATTTGCAAAAAAAAAAAAGTACAGAGATGAGGCACAAAGGTTCTGGAACAAAGTTTTATGGAGTGATGAGACAAAGATTAACCTCTTCCCAAGGCAGAGTGTGGAGAGAGAAAGGATCTGCTCGCGATCCAAAACATCCGAGCTCATCTGTGCAGCACAGTGGAGACGGTGACATCATGGCTGCCGCTGGAACAGGATCAGTAATCTTTATTGATGAGGGAACTGACAATGGTAGCAGCAGAATGAATTCAGAAGTCTACAAAAGCGTTTTGTCTGCCAATTCACGGAGAAATGCATCTCCAACTAATCTGGAGGAAGTTTATCATGCAGCACCACAATGATCCAAATGTCAACAAAGGACTTCATCGAGAGGGACTGAAAGACTGGAAAAGCATAACCAAAGAAAAAAAAACAACAATTTGGTGAAGTCAATGGGTCGCAGGCTTAATGCGGTTGTTGCAAGTATATATAAACGTATTCCTGGTATGACATAACTATACCAGGAAATAAAAGCAGGAACTCGGATCTCTCGTCTCATATTCAGCTTTTGATTTCAAACCCTCATATCTTAAGTGCAGAGGAAGAAAAACAAATGAATTGGCCGTGCGGTTCCTACTTTTTTGGCGTAGACCTCATTTTTATATTTAACCGATTATTCCCGAGAGAGTCGGGGTCAGACACGTGCGTGCGCTCCCCTGCCTGCCTTGTAGTTGAAACTGCCTGCACTACGGCCGCGTCAGTTAACATCAGTTCACGAAACCTCCGCGAAATTAAACAGATGCAAATTTAATCATCCCTGGAAGCAACCTGCTGTGGATTTGGTAAATACACCCAGAAATGTCTAATAACAGAACAATTTGACCATAAATAGAAAACTAAGTTTTGCAACTGGGCTTTGAAGCTACGACGTTCTCCAGCAGATATTAGATATTACAGAGTGGACGCCAGCAAGATAATCTAAGGAAAGATCCAACGGGAGCGGATGACAACCGCTAGACATCGCTCTGCTGTGTCCTCCAAAGGCAGAAATGTGTTAAACGCCCATTTATTGACATTATCTTTGACATACAATAAGCCTTCACATATACAGTATATGAAGGTACATGGAGAGTAAAGGCTGCTTATAGGACGTCAGAAGAAAGACGAATGAAGAGAGAGTTCAGCTAAGTAGGCCAGGACTGAGAGCTCCTGTTCACCTTTGGGGCGCCGTGTGTGTGTGTGTGTGTGTGTGAGTGTGTGTGCGAGTACATGCGAGTAAAACTGAAGCGCACGCCCCAGGGCTGCTAAAGATAACCGATCTACAAAAGCAGGCAAAACCCTCTTCCATTACCACGCTTACGTAACACGCAAGTTGGAAAGTGAAACGATAAACAGCGACACCCGGGAAACGTACAGTACAGAGTGTAAATAAACGGCCCCGAATTCCTACATTATAATAAATGCTAAAATAATGTACCTTCCGACGAACAAGGCCATTACCATAATCACATTCCCACTCGAAAGCTCCTGCAGGGGGGTGATGTGATCCTATTTTGTCTCAGAATTTGCTTCACTGATATCACTCTGTACATGTTACCACAGTCAGGAAATAATTAAATGTAAGCCCTCCGCATTAAGAAAAGACTTTTTTTTTTTTTTTTCTTTTTTTTTTTTTTAAACCACAAATGATTCATTAAATCACATTGAAGCAGCACATCCTCTTGTTCACTTAACACCGATGCTTTCAGTCCTGGCTGCAGACTGCAACAACATAATCGACCAATTAGACAGAATAGAGTTGACAATAATCATTCATTTATTTCTAAGTAAGAGGGCTTCAGCTCAGTTCAGCAGGCTCTTTCTCATCATGTTATGATGGTCACAAACGATCCTTTCCTAATGACATAAAAGGCAAAACTAATCACGGACGGTCACTTTCAATCTGAGAAACACAATGAATTTGGACACAGAGACCAAGGAATCATTTACGCTCGGCGTTAACGTGCGATCTGTATGCAGATTTGTTGAAGCGCGCGGCACCGCAAGGTGTTAATGAGGTTAAAGCGCATTGTGATCAGAACAATGCGAGCGCCGTAGTACTGTATTGTGATCGGATCTCAGCTACAGAGCAGCTGTGACACGTCTGCGAGATGAAAGCTGTCCGCACTTACGCCGGTCGGAATTGCAGGTTGTGACGTTGGTATAAATGGTTACCTGCACCTGGAGCCCCCAGAGGCCCCCTCCCCCCCCC